>JEMP01000072.1:0-148768 GCA_000738655.1 Venturia pyrina ICMP 11032 | reverse complement strand
TAGCCTCCTATAAGATCTAGGCCTTCAGCTATATAATTAATAGGTTTATAAGTAAAATCTAGGCCTCTAGTTATATAATTAATAGGTTTATAGTAAGAAGGGGAGAGGGGAAAGGTAGAAAAATAACGCTTTTTAGTAGGGAGAGGGAGTATAACGACGAGGCGATAGAAAATTATACTTTAATTTTCTCTAATTTTCTATACTATTAGTAGGTGTACTAATAATAGAGTATAGTAGTAGCGGCCTTTTAAGTAATAAGGGTAGAGAGAAGCGATTTAATATTTTAATGTTCCTACACCCTAGCCACTTCAGTCATAAGGGTGCACCGTACTCGGACCGATTTGCGTCACGAGACAAGGCTGTCAAAGAAATTGTAAGGCTGGAGAGAGGGTGTGGTCGATCTCCCATTCGTGATAATAGACTCACAACTGCAAGGCGATGACTCCTTTGACATGCAAAACTCAAGTACCATATAAAGGTACTGTCAATGTACAGCCCGTCCAATTGTCTTGGGGACCAATGGTACCACGGAAAGTCAATGGACGAACTCGTAGAAACCGTCTCCAATTCCATTTTCTGCCAAATCGGGTTCTACTACATACCACACTCGTCAAAGATGGCCCCAGAAAAACTTAAGCCGTCGTCTTCGAATTATCCGCACACGAAAACGCCCCTCCAATCTCCCCACTGGCATACGCCGCAATAATCTGGTTGATAACACCATAAGTACCTCCGACTAAGAAGAATGCACCCAATACGATCAAGAACCAGTGGAATAGGAATTGGATCTTCTTTGAGATGCCTCCTTTCCAATAGTCCATGTGATCGTAGAGCCAGAGCCAGCCTGGTAAAGACTATTAGGACGTAGGGTTAGTGTTTGTTCATATGATGAGAGGAGCAAATGGATGAAGGTAAACTTACGATGGCCAGTGGAGCGAAACACAACGAACCGACTAAAGCGATGATGAAGTTGAAGATTGGGATTGCTTCGGCGAGGATGAAGGCCAACGCGCCGAGAATAGTAGTGCAGGAGATCCATGTAATCCAATGTGTCTTTGTATTCTTCCAAAAGATTAGCATGCATTCCTCCAGAAATTCTGCAAACTTTGAAATACCTGTTGGAGATGCTTCGAGTCCCTGAGGATTCGAACAAAAACATACTTGGCTCCGACGTGCTTCATTCATCATTAGCAAAAAACCCACATATCCAAAGTTGGAAAACATACCAGATACAAACAAGCAGAAACAATCAACCCTATCAATCCAATCCCAAAAGTGACCTTCTTAACAGTCTCTCCCGCAGATCCAAGCGAGGGATTGGCAACCCATTTTCCACACCATTTATACACAACCAAACTAAAGGTCAAGTACGAAGCTTGCACAATCGCCATACAAGTATAGACAGCTTTATTATAGTCGAGGGGGTTTTTCATCTCGCTGATTACTGGCAGGAAAGCGCTGGTGCCAGCTGAAGAGACGAAGATGGTTGATGAGGCGACCATTCCGACGGCGAAGGTTGGGTAGGCGATTGCGTGGTATCCTAGGTCGAAGTCGCCGGTTTGAGGTGCGAGGGCTGGGCGCTTGCGGGTTGTTACGCCTGTGGCAGGTTAGTATCTCAGATCATCTTCAAGCCTGCGATATTGTCGAATCGCAGGGACATTCTTGCCTCGGTGCAGAATGGATGTAGAAAATGAGAATGAACTCACCGATAACAACGATGAAAACAGCCACATAAATCGATATGAATCCCGCCCAAGTCCTAAATCCTGTTAGCCCATTTCAAAAACCGTCAAAGATATACTCACAACCACCCAATCTTCTGGAACTTGCGTACGCTGGCCGTTGCTATAATGATAATCGTAGCGATGAATGACCACCAAACCGTGCAAGCAGCATGGCTTGACAGAGCGTTAAGAGCGATGGAGACACCGAGGATACCGGAACCAGAGCAAAGCACGTATGCGGCGATGAACATGAACCCGACTATCTCTCGACCTATGACTCCGCCGCCGGCAGCACCAGCCATATCTGGGGGGAAGTGAGTGACAGTCCAGACTAGGAGGGTTAGAGAGACAAACCAGCGATACTATGACAATGTGCATGTCGGTTACGAAAATTGCCTTGAAGAATCGCAGTATCTAAACGTATCAGCTACTCCAGTCCAATGCCTGAAAATGACCGAAGACTCACAAGTATTCAACGCGCCCCAGCCAATGACGGAAAGAGAACCCCCAACAGCTCCAAGGCCGTACATAGCACCAGGTATACTCAGCACACCAGTAGCAAAGATGACTACACCATTCAATCAGCATGATCCCAACAACCCAAGCTAAAGGGAAATCACCCTTCAAAAAAATAACAGATGCTCGCGGCCACGAAACAAGTCGAAAATCCACCCCAGCACCACCCTTCTTGAAAACCTCAAACTCATCCCTCGAATCCAAAACTATCTCTTCCACATCCCCCACAGCGTCGCTCGACCGGCGCGGTTCAAGAACCGAAACATCCTTCTTCTCATCAGCCATTTCAAACCAATCGCAAACAGATGGCGCAACGACAAGGCTTCAGCCTAGTAAAGAAAATCCAAACAAGCAGAAGACCACGCAGATAAACAAGGTCGCCGGATACAAAGGTCGAGAAGAACAGTGCTCCGAAACTTCAGGACTGCAGCACTTTCCCTCCATGATGTACCTCAAACTACTACCCAGAATGAGTGGAGGTGTTCATATCCTTATCGCGACGCTGCGCAGTGAGCCGACGGCAATAATTGTCGATCTCCAACAGGAGACGTGAAGCGAGTTGCCAATTACCGTGGAGAGATAACGATGCACTGACCCACACCCAATCAGAGACGAGTGTGGATTATTGGCAAAACGAATTATAAGCACGGAAGGCTGTTGACGACTAGTGAGTATCTGGAGTTGGCCCTAAAATCCATAGGTTGGCACACTGGATGGCTATCGGGTGCATGTTTCCGGTCGAGATTTGCCTTGTCGGGTGAGAGTTATAGTTAAGCCACATTAGCGAGGATACTCACAGAATCGGCGATAGTCTTCCGTTGGATTCCCATGAGCCCGAAACAGTGCCATTAGAAGACTGCTAGATTTGCTGACATGATATGTTGCATTCCAGGTCGGAACAATGGCCCACGCCCAAGCAGAGGGGTTCAGCGTGTAACTATCGCCCTCCTGCGAATCTACACGGTCTTCTCGTCTTCAGGCTTATACGGAAAGGTCTCCCGATAATGCTTAGCAATATCTCTTCTCGTGGCAACCCAAACCCCTTCCTTCTCAGCGATGTAATTCATAAAATTGCGCAACGCCTCAGCTCTCCCAGCCTTGCCAACAATTCTCGAGTGCATGGGGATATTCATCATCTTCCCGCCTTCGCGGTAGAGCATGTCGAATGTACTCTGCCAACACATTAGTCAACTTCAATAATCGATTTGACAGCAGGTAGTACCTTGAGATAGCTTTCGTAGGACTGACCGGCCGCGCTTGTGAAACCTTGAGACATGAGATGTTTTCCATCATTGCAGTCGTAGTTGTAGGGGATCATCAGCATCCCCTCTCGCTCTGCGATGGGCAGGTCTTTTTCCCATGGTAGATCAACCCAATATGGTACCTGTTCGTGTGAGCCTGAAGCTCAGAAACGTTTGTCACATTGCTCACCTCATCGTTATAGCACTCAGAGGAGTACAACAATGGCAGACCCATCTCTTTCATCACAATAGGAACCAGATAATGGGTATTGGGCGTTCCTCTGCCAAAATAGAACCCGACGGGCATTTCACCCGTCGTCTTCTCCAGGTCCAGAAAAGAATCCTTGATATATTTCTTATCCTCTTCCAGGCCATGATTCCAGAACTCGAGCCAGCGAAGTCCTAACCCGATTTTTAGTGGATGTTCAATTGGGCGATGCGAAACTTACCATGCGCAGCAATTTCATGACCTTCCCTTATGCAAGCCTTCGCAAACTTGGGATTTCTCTCCATAGCCTTTGAAATCGCATAGATGGTCATTTTCCAACCTTTCTCCTTCATCAATCGGGCAATTCTCCAGCAACCAACTCTGGAACCAAACTCAAAATCCTGTTCAGAGTTCATGTATCGCCCTTCCATTTTTCCCGCGCCCGTTCCTTTCTCCCACAGATAGGGCTCACGATAGGACTATTAGCAGCATTTCGATGCTTGTCAATTGGAAAATCGGTTACGTACCTGAATCCATCGCCATCCTGGTAGCTTCTCTCGCCGCCTTCTTCATAGTTTAGCACGAAGGAGACAGCGATTCGAGCGTTGTTTGGCCATTTGCAATCTTGGGAAGACTCGCCAAAGCCTGGCACTGGTCAGTAAAGCTCGAGTGTCTGAAATAGTTATATGCATACCTTCAAAGTCGCGTGCTATCTGGACGGACTCTTCGATATGGACCATCGCTGCAATTAAATCTTGCAGTTCGGAAAATCAAGACTACGAGCGTGAGAGTGAATTGGTTGCGGGTTTCACAAACCTGAACTCCCACATAATAGCCTTGAAAACTGGCACGTATTGCCTGTTGGGAACCCGATCATCACTGCACAGCCTTGCCCCGCAATGGCGGCCGAACTCCACACGTTATCTTAGCAGGTATCAGCAGGTCGGTATCCACGGCCTTCGGCTTTCACACCCCGGTCAAAGAGACTGCGGCACCCATCCGATCCCCATTCTTGACCTGGTGCATTCTTATTATTCTTCGAATAATTCAGAAGAATAACAAGCTTCTAGAAACAATGTCAGTTTTCTCAGTCGTACCTCGAAATGGAAATCCAGTCACGGTGGAAGCCCTGGACGACGTTTGCAACAGGCTAGGCGTGACGATCAAGGATGACGAACGAGACGATTATCAGAAACTTCTGGCTGTGTTTCATGAGTCTGCCGAAGAACTCATGGCTATGGCCGATGAAGAGCCGCTGACCGATCTCAAGAGATTCCCCAGAAAAAACGTTCATTTCCCAGATCGTTCAGACAACGAATATGGTGCGTGGGCTTGGAGGTGCAGTATCAAAGACGAGGAGGAGAATAAATCCGGAAGGCTGTATGGGAAGACTGTGGCCATCAAGGATAACATAGGCGTGAGGGACGTGCCTATGCTTCTGGGTAGCAATTTCATCAAAGATTATACACCGGTATGTTGATAATCCCAGCTAGCGGTCCCATTTTTGCTTATTGGACAGAAAATAGACGCAACCGTGGTAACAAGAGTTCTGCAAGAGGGTGGTGAGATATCAGGAAAGGCAACTTGCGAGGCACTCTGCCATTCAGCAACTTCGCATTCATCTTCTACAGGCCCCGTCGATAACCCTCGAGCGAAAGGATATTCAGCCGGAGGCAGCTCTTCAGGATGTGGAGTTCTGGTCTCCCTTGGTGAAGTAGACCTTGCTATTGGGGCAGATCAGGGCGGCAGTGTGCGAATACCTGCTTGTAATTGTGTTAGTATTCCTAACATAGACCCAGCCAATTCTTTCCTCCCTAACAGCATGGCAGGGCATCGTGGGGTTCAAGCCTACTTTTGGGTTGATACCGTACACTGGTTGCGGTTCGAACGAGCCGACAAACGATCATCTGGGCCCAATGACAAGGACCGTCGCAGATAATGCTTTGCTTTTAGAGGTGCTCGCTGGTTCTGATGGAATCGATGATAGATTCGCTTGTCCGTTTCCGGTGCCTAAATACTTTGCGAACCTCAAACAGTCACAGTCGAAGAATCTCAGTCACGTTCGAATAGGAATCATATCCGAGTCCTTGACTAGTCCAGTGCTTGATGCGCGGGTTAAAGACACATTTTTGAAAGCAGCTGAACAGTTTCGGGTCCTCGGTGCGGTGGTAGACGAAGTCAGCATTCCTCTTCATAAAAAAGGACCTGCTATATGGACAGGAATCAGTAAGACGGGTGGTTTCCTCGCCAAAACGTCTGGATCGTTTGGAAGACGCGGATACGCCATGCAGGATTTGAATTCATCAATGTGTCCGCTGAAGCAGGAGAATTGGGATGATGCCTATGTTTCGTGAGTACCCATGCATCCTAAGATCATCCCAATTATACTAACCTGCGTCAAGAACCAAAAATATATATTTGAATGGGGCCTATGCCGCTTCAGCCTTTCCTCATCTTCTTGCCAAAGCAACGAATCTTTCACGGAACCTCAGATCCGCCTATGATGAAGCACTGAAGAAGTACGACGTTTTGATAACACCTACCTTGCCGTATTTGGCTACTCCGCACGCCGAGCCTGATGCCACTCCTTTAGGTAAGATTGCAACGCAGGTAGGACTCACTGTCAACACTTGTCAGTTTAACCAAACTGGCCATCCTGCGTTGACTCTGCCCATCGGTTTGCTGGAGATTCAAGAAGGCCCATTGGCAGGATCGGGTACGAAACTGCCTGTTGGCGTACAGATTGTTGGGAAATGGTGGGCAGAGGATAGGGTGTTGGAGGTTGCATATGCTTGGGAGCAAGGAAATGATTGGGAGAAGATGTAATCTGTAGCCTTTGATCAAAGACATCGACTTCCAATTGGAACTGCAAAATTTTGTTGCCATTGTTGACTTGATGGGTATGCTTTCCCTAAAACTTCAGCGTCTGCATTTCAACAGCGTAGCTTTCATGACGCCTCTGATAAGATAGTGTCGATACCGATGGCTTCCTGGCATTTGGAACCATCGCAAAATTGTGTGCAAGTGTGAAGAGAAAGTCAAGTCGGGATTGGAAGTTGAAGACTACCCCTGACTCGATCTACGCGTCTCCTTGCCGAAAGTCGCGTCATTTAACATTCATCTGCAAATGATTTGCAACTACACATTGAAGACATGAACGCTGCCATTTCCCGATAACAGCAAGCATATTCACCATGAAGCGCAAACGAAACGAAAAGGACCCAGAAGACACGCCGTCGAAACGAACGAGAGCTTCTCCCGTGTATGCGGAACCCTACTCTGAATCTGACGACGACGACGATGAGGTAGCTGCCGTTGCCAATGGCACACCCTCAAGAAAGAAGAGAAACACCCGGACTGTGCCTCTGAATACTACGCCCAAAAAAACGAACAAGACGAATGGCATCCTAACGAATGGGCATACCCCTAAATCGAATCGGAAGATAGCCTTTGCCACGCCAACCAAGGGGGTCAACGATGAGGACTTGGAGGAATCGCCTACGAAGAAAACGCCAAAGACCGTCAAAAATGCAGATCGATCTGCGAAGAAGAAAAGTGCAGCCCGATTGATCGAGAGAACAATTGCGCCTGCGGGAAGCGAAGACGACGAGGATGAAGAGGAGGACCATCTTGCGCGAGAGATTCTAGATGAAGAAGATCCAGATGAAGAGGTGCAAGAGGAGGATGAATTACCGAAAGATCCAGAGACACCGTCCAAACGAGGGCGTGGAAGACCCAAGGGCAGCAAGAATAAGAGATCACCAACACCGCCTCTCGCAAACCTCCCCCCTCACGAGATATACTTCTGGCAGAATAAGCCGGGATCAGGGAAGACCTCGAACAACGTCTTATCCTCCCATCTACTCCTCAATCACGACGAATACTTTGCGCACAAAGAAGCCTACATAGATCCACACGAGCAAGAGAAGGAATTCCTGCTTTCCTTACACCAAAGTTCATTTCCGCAATGGGACTTTGAGCTTCGGGAAGGTTTCAATATCTGTCTCTATGGCTATGGCTCAAAGAGATCCCTAATACAATCCTACGCCCAACACATCCACGACTCGGCGCCCAATCCCCCCAAAATATGTATAATCAACGGATACAACACGAGCATAGCCTTGCGCGATATACTTACCACAATCGCATCAACGCTATTTCCTAAAAACGCAAAGCTGCCGCTACATCAGACGGCACTGCTGCAATTGATACTCGAAACACTGGCAGACAAACCGCCAAAGGAGCCCATTTACGTCCTGATCAACTCATTGGATGGAACAGCAATGCGTCGTCCCATTGTACAAAGCGCGATCGCCACTCTCGCCTCGAACCCTTATGTTTGCATCATTGCGACAGCAGATACGCCCAACTTCCCTTTGATGTGGGATATAACACTCCGCCAACAATACCGCTTCCTGTTTCACGATTGCACGACATTCGTACCATTCGATGGCGCAGAGATCGATGTCGTTGAAAGCGTCAATGAATTGCTAGGACGCTCGGGACGCAGAATAGGCGGTCGAGATGGCGTTGGTTATGTGCTTCGTTCGCTGCCTGAAAACGCACGGAATCTGTATCGCATACTGGTTGCTGAACAACTTGCTGGGGCGATTGAAGGTGAAGATGGGGATGGACAAGAGGTAGAGGATGAGGAGGGACCACAAAAGGCTGGTGGAGTTGGAAGTGGTGAGAAGGGAGTGGAATATAGAGTCTTATATCATAAAGCGAGAGAAGAGTTGGTTTGCAGTACGGAGCATCAATTCAGAGGCTTGATGAAGGAGTTCTACGATCATCAAATGGTGGAGTCGAGGAGGGATGGAATGGGTACTGAACGATTAGTCGTACCATTTCGAAGAGAAGATTTGGAAGGCCTATTGGAAGATCTCGTCGAGTGAGACTATACTGCTAAACAGAAATACATCAAGGCGGCAGGTTGAAAATGCCCCCAAAAAAAAAACCTCCCAATTGCTTCAAGTTCTGTGCTTCTACGAAAGTGGAGATGGCCACATCCCGCTTGTTTACATTGCCCCAATAATCCAAACTCCAACGCCTTGATATGCTTCCCATTCGCCCAACCACAGACGAATACGTCCTACCATCCACGCTCAGCCAAACGGTCAGCAGTAGCCATCTTATCGCAATTGATCCCGACCATAGCCTCCCCAAGATCCATACTGACCTCGGCCAAAACCTTGGCATCCCTAAAATGAGTAACAGCCTGCACAATAGCCTTCGCCCTCTTCGCCGCATCGCCGGATTTGAAAATGCCACTCCCGACAAAAACACCATCACAACCAAGTTGCATCATCAAGGCCGCATCGGCAGGTGTCGCCACACCGCCCGCCGCAAAATTAACAACAGGTAACCTTTTCAGCTGAGCCGTTTTGAGTAACAGGTCGTAGGGGGCTTGGATATCCTTTGCGTAGACTCTTAATTCCTCGGGACTCATGGCTGCCGCTTTCGCGATCTCCGCATTCACAGTTCGCATGTGTCGAACGGCTTCGACTACATCGCCTGTCCCCGCCTCCCCTTTCGTCCTGATCATCGCCGCACCCTCACTGATACGCCGCAGCGCCTCGCCCAAATTGCGACAACCGCATACAAAGGGGACTTTGAAGGGAGCCTTTTCGACATGGTGCGCGTGGTCGGCGGGGGTGAGGACTTCGGACTCGTCAATGTAGTCTACGCCTATTGCCTCGAGGATTTGGCATTCGACGAAGTGGCCTATACGTGCTTTTGCCATGACGGGGATGGTTACCGTGTTCATTATTGATTTTATCATTTGGGGGTCGGACATGCGGGCGACGCCGCCGTCTTTGCGTATGTCTGCTGGGACACGTTCGAGGGCCATGACGGCGCAGGCACCTGCTTCTTCTGCTATGCGGGCCTGTGGTGGTGAGGGTCAGTTTATGTTGTGAGGGTGGGTTGTGGGAGGGGGGATCTCGACGACGAGTCTGGATGTGTAGTCTCGAGTGTTGCTAATAGACCGTCGCCAAGTATGAGAGAGAAAGAGGTGCACAGTACCTGTTCCTCGTTAACCACGTCCATAATCACACCTCCCTTCAACATCCTCGCCAACCCCTCCTTGACGGCCTGGGAATCCACGGCTCCATTGCCAGTCCCATTCCCATTGCCATTCAAACCAGCGCCATTGGCGTGTGTGGGGAGTTCAGTAGCCATTCTGTATGCAACAGGCTATGAATATCGCGTACGTGTGATATCGCGGAGTGAAAAGAAAAGAAAAGAAAACTGGACAGATGGAGATTGTGGGGTGCAGGATCGATCGTGGAGAAGTAAGATTGAAGAGGGGAGGAGTGGATCAATAGAACCAAAGCCACTCGTCAATTCAACTCGAACCTGAGAATATGTGATCTGAGAAAGGACGAGGTGATGGAGAGTTTATTATACCGTGAAGGTGAAGATGAGTCAAGCCTCACACTCACACGATAGAGGTATACGGCTCATCAACGGTTGTCTTCGGCTTTAACAGCCATGACTATTTTTTTTTTCTCGGGGCGCGATGTCGGCTGCAGGGTTTCAAGGCCCGTTTGAGGATCGTGGAAGTGGGGATTTCGCGGGGCGCTCTAGACCCTTTTTGGCCGGTGTGAGGGTTATTCATTTGGTGGGGGAGGAGGGTCAGCTGATTATAGATACCGTCTCGCAAGTTTCTAATTATTTATAGATATCGATGGGATTTATTTTGAATAGATGAGTAGGAAGAGAAGATTCGAAGTTCGGTTCTTTAATATTGGTTGCATGTTTTTTCTAGGGGATTATAGGAGGTGTTACTCGATTGCATAAAAGTGTATCTTTAGAAGAGAAAAGATACTTGAGAGATGTTAATGTCTAAATTCAGATAGAAATAGTACTGTCTTTATTCAAGTATTTATAGATCGAATTTGTCCAGCTTGGGTAAACACAACAGTGAAGGATATTGACTATCCCAGGGATATCAATACGCCCAAGATTATTATTCCAATTAACATTTCCATTATCATTATCATCTAACATTCCAATATTCTATTTCTTGTATTCTAGAAACGCTGTCAGCAAACTACATATTTTAGTATTGTAACATGGTCCCAGTATCTACTCACCCGATAACCACGCTTTCACAAAAGAGGCTTCTGCTGCTTGTGCTGCTACTACGGGTGCTGGTGGAAGCTTTTTTTTGGTTTCGTTGGCAAAGAGGCCGTTTTCATCCCCTGATAATCATGTCAGCAAAGTGAAATTGATCAAGGTTACACAGCTTACAATGATGAACAGCTCCTTCGATCTCGATAAATGGCATATTCGTTGTGCTCGTCCTATTAGGCGCTACTGGGGCATGCGGACCAGCATATTTCCATGGATCAGCTGCTCTGTTCAACGATTAGCAAAGACATCGGAAGCTCATCTTCAAGGCAACTAACCCATCAACAAAAGCAAGTCGATCATACGCAATATCGAATCCTCCATGCTTGTTGATCGCATCGATATCCGGAGGTCCAGTAAGATTAAAGGCCTCGCGACAAACAATAGACAAGTACTCGACATCAAGCAATCGAGAAACAGGGGGCTGGATATCTTCTGGGAAGCCACTACCAGTTTGGAAATATCCCCATTGTGTGCAATATTGGTAGCCCCAGCTTCTCCAGCTCTGAGTGCTGATGTTGACTCGCTGATAGTATGCCGGATCGTGCGAGCCGAAACACGTATCTTGTGTTTTGGAGCAATCGGTTGTTGCGTTTAGGAAGCCGATGAAGTTTATCATGCGTGAGATGAAGGAATCGTCGACGTCGTCGTATCCTGAGATTTCACTCAGGTTGAGAAGCTCTTCTCTTGAGTCTTCGAGTTCAGGATACAGGACGGTGTCGTTCGTGATGTTGCCGCAGTAGTAGTCAAATGTCGGGCTTCCAACAGCTGGATCCCAGTTCCTCCCCTGCCATTGGCCAATTCCGTAGCCCGATAACACGTTAGCAAAGTCGTCGTCGTAGGTGACGTTGGGAAGCAGAAAAGCAGTCTTGAGACGAGAAGTCAACTTGGTATTGTTTTTCCCGATCAGAATGCCATCGATGACTTCGAAGAAGTCTTGGGTAGTGTTTATACAGTCTGGAGGTCCGTAATTGAGAGGCCCAAGCCAGTACTGCCAGTAGTCGATGATAGCTTCGGGCACGCCAGATGAGGAAATTGCGCCAAAGAAGACATCGGGATACAGCTTTCTCAGAAATGCGACGTAAGCTCCAGCGTAAGATCCTCCATACACAATCCATGGCGAACCATCCGAAGTCAAGTCATAATCGACATCAAGATCTTCGAAGACGATATTCTTCGCAAAGTATGCAGTGTCAGCAAGGGACTGATCCGTGGTCAAAAACCTCAAATTCTCAATGGAAAGATCGGGAACTGGAAAGCTGGTCCCGTAATAGCGATGCTCAACAATGACGCTCAATCCTCCAGTGGCCTGGGCAAGTTGGGCAAGGATACCTTTTTGCATGTATGGTAGACGGCCTACGCCAGAAGTTTCTCCAGCCATCAGGGCAATGACTGGGCCTCCGGGTTCGTAGTATGTGGCATCGTACCAGTACCGTATCGGGAAAGTGCCATTGCTGTGAGGTTCGTATATTGTGTCATTATGCCAATGATCGATCGGGACTGAGAAGTTGTGGGCGGCGTAAAGACTTGATGGATTGACCTCGTCGCGTTGTGTCAACTGTGGGTTGAGTCAGCATTTTGACAAAGAAAGAGTCAATCCGGACTTGGATTTGATTCGAGTCTTTCGTTCGCATAGCCAAAAGCCTCCTCCATCTTCAATCTAGGGTCGATATCGATCGATTTCGAGCAAAAGCTGAAGCGCCAGAAAATTATCGAAGTCGATCCTAAAGTGATGACAATTTTCTGGAGTCCGGCTTCTACTTCCAGAAAGATAGAGAGCGACATGAAATGCCAGCCACCCTGTAGATAATGATGAAAGGCCATTTACAATAGGAATCTGAAATGCTCCACCTCTTGCATACCGAGTTCCCTCAAAGAATGGCGCGGCCTGCACCCCAACAACATAACCAATTGCAGCAACACCAGCAGCAACGAAAGACCGGACCATAATGATTACAGCCGGGATGGAAGAGGAGAGGAAAAGAATGGAAGTACCTCTCTTGTCTCCAGATGATGAAGATTCCTAGGGACGATCAAAGCCCCAGCCACACGATTAATGGCCGCTAGGATCACGGTCACGAGGAACTCCCATCTCATCAGAAACACCATCATGAGTGAGACAGTTAACCTTGAGAACAATGATTATCTTGTACAACACCATGGTGCGCGGTCCTGCACTCTTAAAACTCGGTCTTTGAAGCCTTCCATCCTACTAATGAACATGTCTCCGCTGGAATTGTCAGCACTGTTCGCAACTTTCTAGTCACCACCGTCATCCGGCATCAATCCGAGTGAGATGGACGCATTTGCGTATCTCATCCCGTGGTGCTAGCATGGTAAAAGAAGGCCGTCACGCCAGTTAGCACAGAGCGGACCATCGTCTCGCATTATCGCGGCGCAGTTTCTGTGTAGGTAGGGACTAGGGAATGGTCTCCTGTGTGCCTTTCGGGAGGTAGCCAGATGAGGAAGGTCGGGATTGTGACCTGGTTTCTGGGTCTGATACTAGTCGCCGGATGTTACAGCGAGGTACGAGTACGACCAAGAAGGATGTCGGGATTGCGAGGTACTGGTTGAAGAGACATAGGTGTTGTGTTTTTGGGTGGTCTGAGGTGGTCGGTTTGTCAGGAAATTCCTTCGCAGCGGTTTCCTCGCCGACTCCCAACTTTCAACAACATTTTCACTTTTACTCTGGTAAACGAATACAGCTTCGTGTACTCCATTCTTACACCTATCCCGCATCAGGAAGTGCACTGTAGTATCTCTTATCCAAGCCCATAAACAGACCAATCCCCAAATCCAACATCTCATAACCTCATTCATTCATTTCATTTCATTCCACTCGTCATGACCTACGCTACTCCACCTCAAGTAACTCATACTTCCCCCCATTCCTCTCAAGAGCATCCTCACACCTCTTCATAACACTCAACACCTTCTCCTCCTCCAACCTCTGTCCAACAACCTGCACACCAACAGGCAATCCATCCATTTTCACCGCATCATAATGTTTATACGCACCCCTCGCCACCCCATTCAACAGTTCAAAACTGAAATCAGGAGGGAGTTGATCGAGCATCCGGTCGACATGAGTTACAGGGAGAATACCAGCTGTATAATCGAGCTAAACAATCCCCATTAAAAGACAGATCCCCAAATCGAAAAAGCAAGAAAGGACCCAAAAATCACAAAAAACTTACCAGATTAAACAAAAACGTGTATCCACAAGAACTAACAGCATCCTTCATACCCCCATGCGGAACAGCAGGCGTAGCATTCGGCACACAAAGCAACACATCCATCCCCAGCTCCCCCCACCAATTCTTCCACTTCTCCTTGAACGCCTCCCTCTGACTAACCAACCTCCAATTCTCAGCCGCAGTTTTGGGTCCGAAATCTTTCAAAAGACCAGCCCAGATATCATCTTTCCTCACATACTTGACATATAGGTAATGCAGATATCTAGCGAACCGGGGCAATCGCATATAAAAATTCATTTGCGCGGCGCCGGGGTCGTCGGTTTCGCCGGGGCGGAAGAAGGAACGAAAGGTTATGCAGCCGTCTGCGTTTAGGAGCTGAGAGGCGAGTTGGAGGGCTAGGTAGGGGGAGGCGGTGGGGGGAGGGGTGATGTCGAAGACGGTGTGGCCTTCTGCTTTTAGGGCGTCGGCTACGAGGCTGAGACCGCGGGCGCAGGCTGGGGATGGGTCTACGACACCTGTTTATTGTTAGAGCATCCAATCGATGAGATGAGAGGGTCTGCACCATCAGTTTTGAGCACACCGACTCGCAGAACTTTCTTTTCGGACAAGTATTCTGTTTCCATCTTATCCCGCCATTCCAAAGGGTGGACAGTGTGATCATACTTCCAAGGTCCTAGTTTCACGAATTCCCTCGTGAAGTATGTTAAATCATCCAGTGTTCTAGCCATGGGACTGAAGACACTCGGGATCCCCTCTTGGCCAGGCATAGAAGTGTTCATTCCCATCTTCGGCCATCGCCCAGTCGAGCACCTCAACGAATAACAACCCGAGAAATGAGCAGGCACACGAACAGATCCAGCGACATCAGAACCAATTCCAATCCTGCTTCCCCCAAAAGCGAGCAAAGCCGATTCACCTCCCGTAGACCCACCAGGCGAGTAATTTTTGTTATGCGGATTTGTGCAGCGGCCCCATACATCGTTTGTACTTTCAAAGGAAAGAAGGGTAATCGGTAAATTCGTCTTGACAAAGGGAACAGCCCCAGCCTCCTTCAGCATCCTAACCAACCCCCCATCTTCCCGATACGGTTTCCCCGTATTCGCCGAATACCCGACCGAAACATCGAACCCACCCACTGCTATCGAGTCCTTCAGAGAAACGGGAATGCCAGCCAGGGGACCCTTTAGATTGATCCCTCCATCATTTATCCAGTCCTCGGCTTCGGGGAAGAGGATCTCAGTCACGCAGTTCGTTGCTTCTTGGGCTGATATGGCGGCTTTTCCGTATGCGCGGAGGATATCTACAGGGCGGATTGTGTTTGAGTGGACGTCTTTTACGAGGTCGGCTATGGGTCTGGTGAGGAAGGAGCGTTCGTTTGCGGCCAAGGGGAGTTTGTAGGAGGGGGGGAGGTTTGCTATTTTGGAGGCTCGTTCGGATTGTTTTCGTTTACTGTTTGGTTTGTATCAGTAGGTATATCATGGTTTCTGTGAAGGGGTTGTACCAATCATTCTTGTGCTGGAAGTAATCCGGTGGGTAGACCATGTTGAAGCAGTGCTCACTGAAGCTGTGGAGGGAACAGAGTGGCAAGTCCAGCTTGAAGAGGAGAGGAAAGGAGAGCAGAGGAGAGGGAGGTGCAGCTTACTCCTACATATCAATTGTACTGCCGGAACCGTCCTTCCTATCTCTGGCCGAGCTCACTTGTGGATAGAGGCGGGCTCGGCGGGGTTCTCCACTGCCACCTGAGCTTGAGCACAGATCCTCTGCCTATCGATTAGGTTATCGCATATACCTGCTCCTTTGGACTTAGCCAAACCGTGACGAGTGCCTTTCTTCATTCGGTATTATTTCTATACCGCATTATTATTATTATTATATTTATCCCACAAACATGGTACTACGGAAAGATGAGATTGAGAAATCCCTCTATGAAGAGAATCAAGCCATCTCCCAGGGAAGACTAAAAGAAGATAGCCCCCTTGATCTTTCAGACGACTTCAGGATCTTATGTGAAGCATGTCGAAGGGGCGACTTGAAAGTATGCCAGGAGCAAATCACGTCCGGCGTCAACATCAACGCGAGAGATAGATTCGATTACACGCCCTTGATCTTGGTGAGTCCTGAATCTCCTTTCAATCAACAATTTCAATACTGATTGCTTATCCCCAAGGCCAGTCTGTGTGGTCATTATGAAGTAGTTCAGCTACTCCTCGAGTCTGGTGCCCTTTGCGAACGAGATACCTTCCAAGGCGAACGATGCCTATACAATGCCTTGAACAACCGAATACGAAATCTCCTCCTACAATATGACTACAGTAAATCTACCGATCCGTTACAACCTCTTGCCGCTGCCGTCACCTCCCTATTAACGAGAGAGCATCCTCAAACCTCGGATATCACACTGAAAGCTGTGGATCAGACTTTCCATCTCCACAAGTTTATACTTGCTGCGAGATCACCGTACTTTGCGAAGAAACTAGCTCTTGCGCCGGAGACAACGACGTGGCGATTACCGAATACTATTCCAAGCGAATCTCTACAGGCGGTGATAAGGTGGATATATCTTTCTGATGCCGAGGGGGATTTTGGTGAGGATGAGGAGGAACAAGCTGTCTTAACTGGAATTGATAAGCTCAGTCGGCAGTTGGAGGTTGAGGCGTTATTCGAGACAATATTGGAAAGAAGTAATAGACGGTTAGCCAGGCAAAGAAGGCAGACGGAACTAGAAAGAGGAAGGGATCAGTTGGAAACATGGTTCAAAGACAACATTTTGAGGCATAAAATACACATCGACACCTCCAAAGCAGAATCGGTACAATGGGATCGCAATAACGGCATCTTTGCTGACGTGCTGCTTCGTGCCGATGAAGACATAGATTCAGATGATGGAGAGGAGGATCAAATCATGCAGAATGGATCACAACCTTCAACACAAAATCTGGGTATACCCATTGGCCCTTTCTCCAGATCCCGGTCACCCTCTCGATCCCGAACGGCTCCTCGCAAATCCATCCTGTTCCCTGCTCACCGCGCCATGCTCCTCCGCTCCGAGTTTTTCTCCACAATGTTCGCCTCTGCCTTCCGGGAAGCCCAAGATACACCCTACCTCCAAATAATACCCATAGACTGTTCGCCCGAAGTCCTCGAAGTCGTTCTCACATACCTCTACACCGAACGCTCCGATATTAGCCTCGATCTAGCGATCGGCGTTCTCTTCGCCGCCGACCTCCTCTTCGTCGAAAAATTGAAAGTTAAAGCGGCGCAGATTATTTCTACGCTTGGGAATGGCGCAGCGAGTGTGGTTGAGGCGGATGCTTCGAGAGGGAACCAGGCTAGTCAGTTGGAGGATTTGATTGATATTTATGATGTTATCAGGGCAGGGTGGGATACGAGGGTTCACCGGTTGGAAGAGTTTGGAGCGAGGTATCTTGCGTATAGATTGGAGAGGTATATTGATGAGCCGGAATTTTTGGAGCTGATCAGGGAGTCTGCGGCCAGGATTAAGGAGAGACAGGAGACGGATACTATTGAGTTGATTGATGAGTATGCATCCCAATCCCCCTCTCCTCCCTTAACTTCATGCGCTGCTGCTTATTTGATGATAGTATCCGCTACTACCTCTCCGAACGTTTCCGTCTCCGATTCGAGGAAGCGGGATTGGAAGAGATGATGAATGAACTTGAACTCGACTCGGCGGGGGATCCTATCGCGCCGGCTTTTGAGTCTGAAATGGCTGTTGATGAACCCACCGGTGTTTTTAGGACGTTGGAAGGGGAGGATGCGGGGGATGAGTTTGCGGTTGATGCGAGGGATTATGAGATTTTGCTTGCGAAGATTGATGGGCTTTTGGAGAGGTTGAAGTTGGATGCTTGAGGAGTGGTGGTGGATGCGTGAGGGGTGGTGGATGGGGTATGGGGTATGAGTAGATGAATTGATGAGATGTGAAGTTCATGCTGCGTTTGTTGAATGTTCGTGGGGATTTGATTAGTCTTCAATGTGATTTTTACCCTCAGAATACCTTAAAAGCATGACGGGTTAAGATATGAGACTTAACCATATAATATTTCTTTCTTTGACTGCTGTGCTAGATATCTAGTACACAAGTTAGACGCATAAATGAGATTAATCGTGCCCTCTTCTCTCCGGACTAACATTGCTGTCAAGTTGTCCCCCGTCGTTGAAATGAGTGCACGACTTAATTTTCTAGAGGTAGAATGGTGCTGAGTTTTTGGTAGGTAAGTCGGGATTGGGGTGGAGGGTGGTTGTTTTCCTTTTCTTGTTACCTATGGAATAAAGGGGGTAATGGAATGGAAATGGAGTAGAGGGTGAGGAGATTTATTGGGGGCGGGGGTTTTGGAGGAGAGGTGGGGGTTTTGGGATGGATTTTGGGTTGGCGTATGGGGTTGGGATTTGGGATGGTTTGTATGTTTGGTTGTATTGTTTGATCAAGTGTGTAGTGAGGTTTGCTCCGAAGCGATTGGGCGATTTTGTGGGGGATTTTGGTGGAAGGATAAGAAGAGGAAAGCTGGGAGGGAGGAAGGAGTGAGCTTTGCAGATAGAACAGATATTTCGTGCGAGGTGGATACGAAATTGTTGTTTTTGTAAGTTTGTGGTGGAATGGATGGACACGAGCGTGCCTTGTTCTATAGCGTTATTGAGACTGATCGATGGGATATCTACAGAGGTCGTGTTTGTTAAGCATTACTGTGTAGACTCGTGATAAGAAAGAGAGGGCAATGGGAGAATCGTTTCAAGCACTTTTATACATTGATTGAGAGGTCTATAAAAGCTCGACATCTGTCTAGAAGATGATCTAGAACAATGAAAAGCAGAAGAGCAAAGAGGCAGGCTACCAGTGCATCTCTCACCAGATTACCGAAAAGCCCACGAACTTGTGCTCCTCATATCCAACCTCCCGATCCTGATCCATCGTACAACTATCCACCATCATCACCATCGTGATTGTAACAAAGCAAAGGAAAACATTGCATCGCATCATGAGAAAGCAATTGACCCTGAGGAATTGTTTCAGCCCAAAGCCAGCGCCACTCCGTGAGCAGAGTCTCACAGAACAGCAGCAAAAAGTATCGAATCCACAGGATCCAGTGCTGGAAATTGTTGTACAGGCTTCGTGCATCCGGGAAATCGCGCAAGAAGAGTAGGGAATTTTTTTTTTGGTGGTTCGGTCCATGAAAAGTGCAACATCCCAGAGAAAGAAGTCCAATGACTATCAGAACAGTGAATGCCCGAGAGTCGACATCTCCAAGCTGAGTAAAGGAATTTCGTGGCCACTGAGTTTCTTCGTTAGCTAAGGTCCAAGTCAATGGTGACACACTATTATCTCCGTCAAGAGTGAGAGAGTATTCTCGTGCAGCACGCTCAAATTATGATAGATACTGCTCAACCTGGCGAGATCTGGAAGCATGAGTCGCCCAAAATTCAGCGGTATCGATCTCAAGTTGAAAGTGTTGCATGGAAGTTTATTCTTGGTGACCCAGTAACTGAAGTGGAGGAATACTTACTTGGATCGTGCATCATTGGAATTATTGAAACAGTATGTTACAAGGTCGTGCGTTGGGCGCAACTGTGACAGGGGTCGCTACGAACTTTGACGTCTCAATCTTGTACTCAATCATCATAGCGGCGACCAGAGCGGCCGGTGGATGATCCAGAGAACTGGAGGGTGGAACGACGGCCAGAAGATGAGCTGTACATAGGAGAACCCGAGGTTGTCTCACGGTTGGAAGCGCGCGACGAGTGCTCAGAAGCATACTGCTCAGAAAGGCGTGCCAGAGAGCTATTCCGAACTGGAACACCGCCGTGGGAGTCCTCACTGATGATAGGCGATAGCTCACGTCGAACAGGAGACCACGCGCGGGGAGCACTGGGAGCACTCCAGTGGCCGCGTCGAGCTGGAGAATACCCACGCCGAGCAGGTGTGGTGTACAGACGAACTGGTGACTCTTGTCGCTGGTGACGTACAGGCGACTCGTCACGGCGAACTGCTGCATGAGATGTTTAGTTCTGTGCGTCTTCAAGATTCTCGAACTATACCATTTGCTTTGGAACCCCTTGACATGAGATCGACGTCGAAAATATTCTGGCGATCTGAACGAACAAGATTGACAGAAAAACAAACGTGCAACGGAAGAAAAGAGATGTTATGAACTTACCTGAAGGCGAATAATCTGACCAGTCTCGACGAACTGGCGACTGCTGTCGACGAACCGGTGATTCCTGGCGACGGGCTGGTGACTCATTGCGGCCACGACGAACAGGCGAGTGTTCGCGAAAGCCCAGTGCCTGCTCGCGACGGGCTGGGGATGATTCTCGACGGACCGGAGAGAATTCGCGTCGGACCGGAGACTGGACTCGTCGCTCGGGAGAGTAGTCTCGTCGAGTAGGTGACTGATTGCGCCACGAGCGCACCGGTGAACGGTCGCGAGTCTGCTGGTCGGCGAGTTGCATACTGCGGAGGCCTTCTTTCAAGGATTCATCGCGAGCTCGAGACTCGTAGCGATGTCCTCCGTCGTTGTTGCCGACCAGGGTGCTGAGACGAAGAGGCGGCGCTGCTACACCTGGTGCAGCCGAGACGATTTCATCAACCTTGGTGGCAATGGTCATGTAGTTCTCCAGGGCCTTTGAATCGCCGTTGCCGTACATTGGACTCGAGTGCATCGCCTTCATGAATTGCTCGAGGAGCTTGGTGCCCATATGGACATGAGAGCGCTCGACGACGTGTTGAGCAAGGCGAACAGCCATGCGTGTCAAGGCACCATGAAACGCCATGACCCAATCCTTGGGAAAGTAGAAGCGATCAGCATCCCACGGGATCTGGAAGAGTTAGCAGCTGTGAGTGATGTGAAAGATATATCAGCGGGCAGAAAAACAAACCTTCTGCATGGTAGAGATCATCGTCTGGTAGACGCGTTCTGGACACTCCATTGCAAATTTGGTCTAGAAAAGTCAGTGTTAGAGTTGCGGACTGTGAGCGAGGAAAAGCTGATCATACCTTGGCGCTATAGGTCTGTTCAGTGAACATCAGAACCTTAACCAACTCTTCGCGAGTGACGAAACCATCCCAAGTGCAAGGATTATCTTTGAGCCATTCGTTTGGACGCTCCGGCTTGCCGTTGACCCAAAGGCACTTGGCGCGAGGAAAGAGGGCCTTCATAAGGGCAGAGGCTGTGGTCAAATTCAACCGCACGCGGCGGTTGCCCAGCTTTGGAGCTCGATCCTTCGAATATTGGTTGTCGTAGCGACGCAGGACTTTCTCGGCCTCGTTCCAATCGCTCAGTTCCACGTAAACATCGTCGGTTTTGCCACTATTGCGGTCCTGGATAATGTGGATCGCGTGGATTCCCGAGGACTGTGGGTAGTCCTGGACCACGGCATCCTGTCCCAGAGCAACCAGGATCTCGTTTGTCTTGACATCGAACGGGTTCTGATAGTCGTATGTTAGCTTCAATTGTGTGAGCACGAGATCGAGAAGAAAACTCACGCCTTTGATATTAATGACGCCGGCGTCGGGGTTTGTTGTGGTGACGAACATGGGAGGAATCGCGTTACCGTCTTTGTCGCGTTGTGCAAAGACCTTGATTGCCAATGGTGGCAGGCCGATGTTCGGAACGTTCAACTGCATGCCAGACGTGACAGACTGACGACGATTGCCACCATCAGCATTGCCACCATAACCAGTACCAAAACTGTGATTGGCATTTGCGTTGGCGTAAGTGGCCATGTGTGATGGTCCGTACGCGAATTGCTGCTGATTCGGGTAGTTATTGACTGGCATCTGTGAGCCGTTACTGCTTCCCATTTGCTGCTGGTAGTGTTGGCCGCCCATCTGTGAGCCTCCATATCCGTTCATTTGCGTGTTTGATTGGTTGCCTATACCACCAGCGCGTGGCATCAAGCTATTTCCAGACGTGTTCTGGGGATCGAAGTCTGCATAATGGTCTTCAGAGTAGCGACGGTTCTGCATCGTGTTTGTCACAAGTCTGAAGAGTTAGCGAGGGTTGAGGGTATGAAGCATTGAAGGTGTGATTGACTTACCGCTTGTCTCCAGATTCGAGTGAACAAGAGTTCCCCAGGTGGGAGACAAGTGGAAGAAAAGTGCGTCAACGCAAAGCGCAGCTGCGAAACCTCTATGCCGCCGATGTGAGTAAAGAACGGCGAGTCTCAGCAATGACGAAGCAAAGCTGAGATCGAACAAGTGAAGTTGGAGGGGGTTATGAGCGACGAGAGCGAGCAGCAGGCAGTATTAGGCTTGTAGTAACAGGGAGTAGAGCGACGTGGGAGAGGAGAAGAGAAGAGAGAGCGCGAAGGAATATAAACACTCTCGGCTAAAATTCGGTGGGTTAGTCATGTGTCACTCGGGTCACGTCGACGACGATAAGGATAACACAGCGCGTCGATCAAATCTAGCGTGTTGTCAGATCAAAACAAACAATGCGAAGTGAGCTTCCAAGATTCGGTCTGGACACGGTGAACTTCTTTGGACAGGTAGGTTTGATGTTATCATGGCAGGTCGCTTATAGGGCATCATCTGGGTCATCACTAGACTGCAGAAGGATTATTTGAAGCAGTGGGAAGGATCAGAAAAGCCATGCATTTTTCATCCCTTGAATTAGAGCCAGGATTGAGGCAGCGTTAATTTGGGACTGACAGAATTGCCGTTTTCGATTAAAATGGAATGAGGCATACCAGAGTGTGTTGACTGTTTATAATCCATGCTCGCCCCTTGGTAAGTTGATCGTAATGATTCGTGCTACGAAGCAATGAAACTCACGACTTACGATGATGATGGTGACGAAATCTTCACTTGAAGTTCAATTCGCTTTTACAGCATCTATCTTTGGACCTTCAGTCGTTCTCCATTTTCCATTGCTGCCTCGCTCGATTCATCATCATATCTGCCGTATGATTCTCAAGATGACAATTCTCACGGCCAAGAAGCTTGTCGTGCATAACTTCTCAGGCCGACATCATCATGAGCAAGCCCCTACATCTCAATCGAACTGAGACATCGTCAGTTTTGTACAGTCTACGAAACAAGGAAGAAATACTTACAGGTGTCAAGAAAGATTCAGCCACAAATCTAGCCCTCGCATTCAACTTCACTGGGTCAGTAATCAAGTGTGGGAGAAAGGGGCAATGGATACATACAAACAGCTTCATCTCAGATATCTCTTTGTCGACTTCCTCCATGAATTGAATGATAAAATCGACGAGCTTGTGCTTCAGCATCTCTTCGGTATGGTAGTTCGTGATGAGGAACGAAATATCATAGCCCTGACTGTGATTAAAAACCGATATGTAGGTCACGAGCAAAGATGGTACCTTGATTGGCTTCCTCCGTAAGATAAAGAAGGCTTCGGCTCGTTGAGTGAGGAATCTCGTGAATTTATGGACAAGGATGTGCTCAATTTCGTCGGCCTGCTTTATTTTGATGCTGATGCGGACGCTGTTGATACTCGGCTCGATGAAGACTTTCTCATGGTCGTTCCGGGCCACCGTCAAAGGATTCAAAAGAACCTCGGGAGAGCTGGCAGCTTCGATCTCCGGCACATTATGTCTCTCTGATGCTTGCGAGGCAAAGTTGGATAACGACAAGGCGGCTGTAAGCGATGACCGAACGCATTGGAGGTATGGCCTCAGGGATTGAGACTGATCCGGTCAGTGATGGCAAGATTTGAGGTCGATTTGTTTCGGCATACCATTTTGTAGTTCCTAGCAGTGCAATGATGCTTCACGGGCGCGGAACTGGGATGAATTTGTTGATTCCGGCTGGTTTCTGAATGGAATGTAGTCGAATGAGGCGTCTGTCGGTCTGCTTGGCAGTTGCAAGCGTGTCTGTGCGCGCCGTTGCCTCCAAACCTCTAGCATTCATCATCTGCATCGGTCAACAAAGACGGATTTGAATGTCTGCGTCGCCACTTGGACTCTCCCACTCTCAATCTCATCTCACGTCCAAGTCTATTCATCATGGATCCTATACCAGGTACAACTTTCATATCCTGTCCAGATTGCACAACTGCAGTGGTTCCAGCAATCCAGCTACTCCCATCTTTCAATGCTAGCTTTCGCATACACCCCATGAGCTTCAGCTCGATTTCACTAGATGTGTGGCGATGTCAAGAACCATTTTCTAACATATTCTGAACAGTTGTTGTCAAACATCAAGGCAAAAAATATGACGTCGAACTCGATCCCAGTACCACAGGCGAGACCTTCAAATTCCAACTCTATTCTCTCACCGGTGTGGAACCTGAGCGACAGAAGATTCTGGTAAAAGGTGGACAGTTGAAAGATGAGACCGACCTCTCTAAATTGGGCGTCAAACCTGGTCACACTTTCATGATGATGGGAACTCCATCTGGGGACAGCGCGGGAATGATTGCAAAGCCGAAAGAACCAATACGATTTTTGGAAGACATGACGGAAGCTGAAGCGGCTCAGTTGGATTCCGCAATACCGCCAGGACTCCAAAACTTGGGCAACACTTGCTACCTGAACTCGACACTACAGACACTAAGGGCAATACCTGAGTTACAAGAAGAGCTGGCGACTTACAGATCGAGGTATGTTGGACTCCTGGACAGAAAATAGCATCAGGGCTGGGCGTAAATGAAATTCGGGCTGTTGGAAATCGCCACTGCTGAGTTGGTGGAAGACCTGTGGTCACTCTTCGCTTAGTATCAAGCATCTGTACTTGCCTGATAATGAGCGAAGAACTATAGTCAGATTATTTGTCCCACCTCCTCCACCGCGTCGCTGGCGAAGGCCGAGTCCACCGTGGCGCGTGCCACGGCGGTCTGCAGCTCCATCTCCGGAGCCCAGGATCGAAGGTGCACGTCGCTCGCAACAGCAGGATTTAGCTTCAACCTTAGAGACAGTTGATGAGAATTCCGCTCAATCTTCTGACGCAACGTGCTTGGAATTCCCCTTTCCTTCTTCAATTGCGCTTGAAATAGGCTAACCCAAACAGTAACGCCAGCGCTCCATCACCGTTCAGCTTTGCCGGGTCTGCAGGGCTCTCAGGAGGTTCCAATTCGGCCGATATCACCGGAAGTTTACGAGATCTCTTCAAGCAGATGTCGCAGACTCAGGAAGGCTTTCCACCCATGGTGTTTCTTAACACCTTACGACAGGTGTTTCCACAATTCGCGCAGAAATCAAGAGATGGACACGGCTGGGCACAACAAGACGCAGAAGAGGCATGGTCCCAAATAGTTTCACAACTTCGAACCAAGCTCAAAAGGCCTTCCAGCTCTGATGGTGGCAACTCGGAAGACTTCATCGATCAATACATGTCTGGGAAATTCGACACCGTGATGGAATGCGATGAGCCTGCGGCCAAGGACGGAGGAGAGGAGCCCGTGAAAGGCCAGGACACTTTCTTCAAACTCAATTGTCACATCGCCGCTGAGACAAACCATTTGCGTGATGGTTTGATGGCTGGATTGAAGGAGCAGATCGAGAAGAAATCCGTGGTGTTAGATCGAGATGCTGTTTATACGAAGACTTCACGTATATCTCGTCTTCCAAAGTACCTGCCCGTACACTTCATGCGCTTTGATTGGCGACGGACAACGAATAAGAAGGCTAAGATCATGAGGAAAGTTGTCTTTCCTCAGGAGTTGGATGTCATTGAGTTCTGCACTGATGATCTCAAGAGGATGCTGATTCCTGTTCGCGACAAAATTCGCGAAATTAGGAAGGAGGAAGAGGATGTTGAGCGAGCCAAGAAGCGACAGAAGCGCATGAAAATGGGCGAGGAGAACGACCAAGACGCCGGTGTCTCAAAGGACAAGAAAAAGGACGCAAAGAAGGACGAGAAGAAACCAGAGGCAGCTGCCAGTGGTGATGTCGACATGGCTGATGTCGAGTTCAAGACCGATGCCCAGATTGAAGCTGAACAGGCTGCCTCTATCCTCTCTGCCAAAAAGGAATTGCTGAGTCTTGTGGATCCCAAGCTGAAAGCTGATGTCGGAGGCAACCAGACTGGCCTGTATGAGCTTCGAGGTGTGATCACGCACCAAGGTGCCAGTGCGGACAGTGGGCATTACACAGCTTTTGTCAAGAAGTCTGGCAAGAAGGATCCAGTGACCGGCAAAGTCAAGGAGGAAGATGGCAAGTGGTGGTGGTTCAATGATGAGAAGGTCTCCGAGGTGGAACTGGATCGAATTGAGAGCTTGTCTGGCGGAGGTGAGCTGCTCAGACACCATTTGCGGTTTGCTCATCATAACTAACGGACTGCCTAGGTCAAAGCCACTCGGCGCTGATTCTTCTTTACCGAGCCGTTCCTCTTGCGAGCATTGACGAGTAAAGACACGGGGCTTTCTAAAGCTCATCTCTCGGGGTCTATTCTTTTTGTCTCGATACAGCATTCCATGCATAGCAGGCGGTAGAGGATAGTCATCAGCGGCTCGGGGTTAACGGATTCGGATGAAGGTAGACGACAGGGATGTGGTGTACGATACCAATGCAAATTTGCCATCAATGTCTTTGGTTCTAACTTGGGTTAAGTGTCTAGCCAACATCAGGTTCGAATTCATTGAGTTTCAACTCCTCAACTTTGCCTGTTAGTCCGAGGCTTTGAGCACAGAAGTGCCGTCTAGGCTTATTGGTAGGAATCAATCGTGGTCGAAAAGGAGATCACCTTTTCTTCTTAACGATTTGAGTATACTCAAAAATCCCGTCTTCCCTCCCTTTCTCGTGTCTCGTAAGATCTTTCTCACACGTTGATGACGCGAAACGCGTCCAGTGGCAATTCTGATCCCCTTTGTCGCTCTAGTTCACCGTCCAATTTTATCACCCATCCATCCTGCTGACCTCACAAGTCCGTTGTCATCTTTTACTTCGAAACCATTCCTGTTGTCTATATGAGTTTGTAGTAGTATTGAAAATGTTTTACTCCCATGAAGGTAAGCTTTCAACCTGGGATTTCCATTCACCATAGCTGACCTCTGAAAAGTTCTTACTTCGCGCAAGTACGGTGTCGCAACTGTCTGGTGAGTGAAGCATTGCCTTTGCATAGTTAGACCGTACACGACGCTGACCATTCTCCAAGGCTTGTCGCGACTCTTGGCCAGAAATCCACGGCACGGAAAGTCAGCCGGAAGCAGATCCTCGACGTCAATGTTGCGAAGGCCTGCGAGACCATCATCACTCCTGAGGCGCCTATGGCACTCCGTCTGCAGAGCAACTTGCTGTATGTCATTCAAGACCGCTCCTCAGATCAACTCTAACCTCCAGCAGCTACGGTGTCTCGCGCGTCTACGATCAGCAATGTGGATACGTATTGGCAGATGCTCAGGCAGCGCAGAACACGATGCGCACTTTGCTCAAGGTTGTGCGCGCCGTGAACCTCGACTCTACAGATGGCAGGACAAGGTGAGTTTTAGACGATGGAAGGTTTTCCCCCACAGTCACTCACTCGAACGCGTCTAGGCCAAACACCCTGCTCCTCGAGGATGATCCCGCATTCCTCCCTGATGCTGCGTTCATGCCACTCCTCGATGACATATTGCGACGCAGCCTCCCTCCAACCTTCGATGAGTCGCAACTCACAAACTCGCTGTCCTTTGGCGACCTTCAGGGTCCCGATGGCAATCTCATACTTCCTTCTTCACAGTCCGCCAGCTTGGGAGGCTTCATGCTTCCAGGTGCAGATAGTGTTAGCGGTGCCCCACGACCAAGTAGTCTCTTTGCACGAGAGGATGAACCGGAGCTTGATCTGGACCTCGACATAGGTTTCAACTTTGATGCTGATGGCGAATTGCAAGAGGGCCCTGCCTTAGGAGTTGCACACCAAACTCCAATGCGCAGATACATGCCTAGCGATGGCAATGCGAGTGCTCGCGTTCGAGAAGAGCATGCAGTTGCACCAGCTGGTGCCGGTCTTCCAGTACGTTTCAATCATTCATCCTGCCACAGTGGTCTTTCCATCGAATTCCCTTTCACTGCCCTCGAAAATATAGAACCTGCCATCCGAGAGCAGTCTCTCAGCTTGGAATCGGTTTCAATAAATTTCTCGCGAGTCCCTGATACTAGATTGCTAGAAGTTTATCGATGTCGATCTTAAGTCAAGCATTGCAAGCTATATTGAGGGTGTGTTGTAGAAGGATCTTCAACTACCGGAGCCACTATGCTGCTGCGCACATAGCTAACTTTGAACAGGCACACGATGCGATGGATGGATGGCAGCATATTGATGATGGCTACGACCTCCCTCCAGCGGCAGCAGGAGATCCATCCTCAGACCAATATCGTCATCGCTCAACTTCCATTCTGGAAAGCTCAGACACAGCAGCTGCTCCTCAGCGTCGTAGACGCGATCCCAAAGTCATCAAAGCGGATTCAAAGATCGAGTTGCGCAACCGGGAGCTCCTAGCAATGAATGACGACTACCTCATTAACATGACTAATGACCTGGCTCGAAGTCATACACTCCGAACTTCGCAACAAGCCAAAAAGAACGCCGATTACTGGCTCCTTGGACGAGGTCTAGGAGACGTGGGATCAGGTCTCGGCCACGCAAAAGCAAAGGGACCACTTGCAGACATATTCTCCGGCGCATCGTTATACCAATGGATCACTGGCAGCCCACCGTCATTGGCAGGTCAAAAGCGCGAGGGCGATCCAGAAGATACCACAGACTCTGAACGTCAGAAGAGACTACGACTCAACGAAGAAGATCAAGTTGGTCGTGCTGAACAGGCAGATGTGGGAATGATGGATGATGACCACGTCTTCCAAGGTGACGACACGGAATTAGCTCGTGACCAGCCTTCAGCCCTCGAGGACATCCACTCAGCCATGCCTTGGAATATCGTCTCTTCCGTTCGTGGCTCATCCGTAAATAGGGCTCCGACAGGAATACCAGGTTCTGCCGCCGGATCCCTCAGTCGCCGCGGTAGTCGTATGGTCAGTGCCTCGCCCCTTGTCGGTCGTGGTCATGCTACCACCCTCGAAGGCCTAGGCGATGCCGATCCAACCAGCGACGCCGCAATGCTCCACTCCATGGGCGCGTATGACTTTCCAGACGAAGACTTTGAACGCTATGGCCCCGGTGCTGCAGTTGACACACAAACCGCCGCGCAGAGTTCGTGGCAGAAAGCCGCACTGGACAAGGAAAGCAACAATTTCTACGACTTCATCGAGAATGCTATCGAGGAGAAGCGAGACGCAGTAGCTGAGGCATTCGATCTCCCCGGTGAGGGTGTTGTGCAAGAGGTGGGGTTTGAGGAGTTATTGAGACCGGAGGGGAATTCGATTATTGTTGCTGCGCAGGGGTTGCTTCATGTTCTTACGCTTGCTACGAAGAATCTCATAAGCGTTAGGCAAGAGAAGCATTATGGGGATATAAGGATGAGTTTGATGGAGGTTATGTGAGGGAGGATGCTCTTTTCTTACTGCTATGGCGAGGTCACGATTGCGAATGTTTTCGAGTCAAGGGGGTTTTCTTTTTATAGTTTGATGGTACGATATACACGGATAATGTGTGGAGGATGTGGTGTTTTCATCTGCGATCGACCCTTCTGTCGCAGCGCAAAAATGAGGTGGACGGCAAGATATATGGAAGAGGTATTTACTCTTCATTTGCAAGTTCTCTGCGAGCTGGAATTGACGCGGCGACAAGGGATGATCTGGGTCATAGGGTGGAGACTCGATTTGCTTTGCTTTCTCTTCCTTTGCGTTGCAAGTTTCTCGTTTTCGTTGTTGTTATTCAGCATTTTATACCGAAGTCATGCTGTCTCGATAGCTTTTCATAGACTCTCATGTTCAAACTACATCAGATATACGTTAGTATCAACGTCGAACTCGATATCTTGTACGAGATCGAGTGAGCTGTTGAAGGGTGAGGTGATGGATCGGTTATGAGCTCGAATATTCATTGACTGTTTTCCATAAAATCATGTCATTGCAGCCTGCTCAGACCCAATTAACAGAACGAGATTATAGATCTGGTCGTGGTATCATTATCTTCATTTTTCATGTCTCATCACAATTTCATTATCAGAAACTACCCTTGATATGTCCCTCCTCTACTTCCTCATCACTCTCATCATCCAATACCGGGAACGTTAGTAAAGCCGCCACACCACCAAGAGCTTCAAGCCTTCTTCCACTCTCATGTGCTTCACTCAATACTCTGACTTCACCCCCTTCAACTTGTTTCACTCGTTCCGTAAGCTCAACCCATTTCCTCCTCTCTCCCACATCTGCGGCTCGAAACAAAGTATTAGATATTAAAAGCACGCCACCGCCTCGCCCCACAGCTCCTTTCTCGATACATGAGATCACTTCTTGGGTACCATAAGCTGATCGTCCATCGTCCTTCCGTAACGAGGCGTAGAAGTTATCTAATAATGCCGATTCGCGGGAGAATTTAGAGTCGCTGAGTTTGGCTGTGATAGCAGGTGACTTCATGACCTCAGCCAACGCAGAAAGATTCGAAGAACTCGAATGCGTAACTGTGATTTTGGCAATCAATGCCGGGAGTAACTTTCCACCCTGCGATTGTGCTTTTGACTTGATATACGTCAAAAAACTTTGTGCTGCGAATCCCGGACTTGCCAGCAACAGGGGCGGTAGATTTTCCAGCGGTGTACTCGATAATTCCATCGCTCTCGATAACGTATCGAAGAGTGTTTTGTGAAATCGTCCAAGAGCCTTGGATTGGTCTGTAGAAGTCGCTCTCTTCTTCGGTATCGTCGTCGTGACCTGCTGTGCCAAGTTCGTCTGGAATTCCGTGATATAACAAATATTAGCTTTGCCCTCTTCCATGACCACGGCCCAAATCGTCGCCCTCTTTTTCGAGTCCAACGAATCATTCAGCTGTTCCAAGGCAATGGAGTCCCATCCATCGCCCTTCTCAATTGTGAAAGGTCTCTGAAGCTCTAGATCGAGAGTATGATAGCCTCCAAGTTTTACGTAGGGGTTTTCGACGGTTATAGTGCCCGAAACGTGGAGTTGGGCGGCTGAGGAATCGAAGTCGAGTTTTGTTACTTTGAGGGTCAGGTTTGTGTGAACACGGGAGGAGGATGTGCTGCCGGTTGCGGATTCGGTTACGACTCGACGAATTGCTGCTGCGCGGAGGATATCGTTGAAGCGGATGAGGTTGTATGCGTGCCACTATCTGTTGTCAAAATCGAGTTTGCGATATTAGAGCAACACTGGAAGCTACCATATCTTCAGGCTCTTCTGGTATCAGAGTGACGGTGCCAGAGCCATCTCGCTCTATGTTCCTTGATTTTTGCTTCATGGTCTTTTCTGTTTTTGAAATTCGATTTGGCCGGGTGTAAAAGCTGAGATTCCTGGCTTTTCGTGCAGAAACTGAGGAGTAACTAGACAATCGACTACTCAAAGACGTGGTTGCTCTTTCAATCTGAAAATATCTACTTTCAATCCCAGTATGGGTGAATGGCTTTGGTGTTGTTCGTAGTAAAACGGACTCTCAAAAAGTTGGAGGCACGGAGGGGCAAATTGACATGACTCGATATGCAATGCGGGGTGTAGCCGCCAAGCGTCAGGGACCTCTCACTAAAAATAGTCGAGGTTCTCTCGTTCTCTCGTTCTTCATTGCTCCCCATTTTCCATTTCCCTCCCACCTTCATCATTCATCGCTGCTATCTCACAGCAGGATCTGCCCTTGGGTTCAAAGACCAAACTCTAGAGGCTGATTCCTTTTGCTCAAGTCTTTACTTTGACGACTTCAACCTCCTCCTCGCTAGCCTCTTCCTATCACTGTATCGGCACGGTATAAGGCCACAGCTGCCTACCTGTTGATATACTGTAGTCAAGTATCCAAGTCACCCGAAAAAATATGTCCGCGGACCGCGCATAGACATGGCCATACGTAACCATAACGAAGTAAGGCCTTACATAGTATATTGAGATCGACCCGTGGAAACGATGACATCGAAGAATACATTTATTCGCTTAAACAAAAAATTGAGCACTCAAGAGCATGGAAATCAAGAGCGTGGAAACCCAAAGGGATTTGGTGAATCAAGCGGTTCTGGACTAATTTAATGCAATATATAAAGTAAGATAGCTAACGAGTCGTAACAGCTGTACCCAACCCGTTCCGCCAAAGGAAGGATTGGCGCAACTCATGAAAATACACACTAATATATTTGTTCCCACCTCGGACAATCCGTAAGTCTTAACCTGCATTTTCTGTTATCTACAGCACAAATTGCTCGCACCAAGACGACGATAGAGGCATCGTATCGCACGTTTCTGTATCTCCCTCCACCTCCACAGGCTACCGTCATTTTGCTAGATTTTGACAAACTTCAATCCTTGCTCCGTGCATATCCGGAACCATCTCCATTGGAGTCCAAGGAAGGAGCTTGGCGTGAATCGTCGTCGGTGCTGAAATGATAGCCTGGTTGCGGGAACCTGATCTCTTTTCCTCCGACATGTAACCTTGGCTGGTGGTTGGAGTGCTTGCCCTTCGAGACTCGCTATCTCGTTCACCTAGCATGAACAAGGACAAGGGACTGTTCATCTTTGGCCAGAAACTACGGTGGCTATCCGACGGCATCAAGCAAGCTTCGTTTCAGGCATCGGTGATGTGGTGCCAAAATTGGGTACATATTCTGATCCTGCCTACCCACTATCCATGAAGTGGTTAAGAGATCATACTCCTCAGTCTTGCAGCAAAGAAACCTTACCCATCAAAAAATATGCTTTTCGCCAATCTTTTGATCGTCACAGCGCTAGCAAGCGCCTCTTCTGCCTTTTATATGCCATCTTTGGAGGTGAGAGACATGTTTGATTTGCACTACACATGGGGGCTTGCGCAGCATCTTGTCTCCGTGATAAATCGGAAATGTAGAACCTTGAGAAGGTCTAATATTTTTCGACGACGAGAGTCTGTGGCGGCGACTGGTTCTCAAATGGCCAGGGATCGAATGTCAAATCTCATTCGGACATGGAGTACCGCGGAGCCCCTCTGCGAACATTCCTCTCTCATTAAGGTGCAGAGTTGACCAGATTTCACATAGATACGCCAGGACGCCAACAACTGCATTGCTACCCCCAAATGCCGGCCTCAAGATTGTTTCAACCAGTTTTGTAGCCCTCTGAGTGGTATTAAGAGGTCAGAATGCGCCGACAAGTGCGATAGTGACCCCACCAGTTTCGGTTGTAGGAGGAAGTGTTGCAGGGTGAGTAAGAAAGTTCCTACTTCATGGACTGTGGCTTCTGACGCCCCAATCATTGGCGTGATGACTTTCGGCTGACTTGACGGGAACAGAATCTAGCTGGCTGTGGGCGGAACTGCCTGAACATTCCCGCTTGTTGAACGCGTATTGTTGAGGACATGCTGGATAGATCTTTGAAGTGAGAGGGAAGGAATCTGCAACAAACAGACAGTCATTACTCCAATCAGGATCCAATTCTTCTCTCCAGTCATATAGTCGTCCCTGAATCGATACACCAAAACCGTCTTCTACCAATTTTCGCGATGATGTTGATCCCTCACAGTCATTTCGATTTACATTGCTGCGCTGCTTACAACTTAGGTAGTTAACTCAGCTTGTTCTCCACTACCGGGTACCGGAGCTCCTTATCTATTCTACCAACAACGAGTCACGCAAGACATACTAACAGGGCAACCAAAAGAATCAACTTAATCACGGATATACAAGAGATCACACGCCCTTGCTTCGCCTCCATGTTGTTGCAAAACGAGAATTTCTACCCGTGGACGACCATCAATGACGGCCCCGACAGAACACCCTTAGATAGTGTAGAATTTCAGAATCAATGTGATCTATCCTCGAAATCATCCTGGTGATTCTATTGCCGTAGCAATGGATATGAGGAGTCATCATTCACAGGTCACTGCGGAGTAATATACCGCAAGACTACTATCTAATCGCTTACTACTTATTTCCCAATCTCATAATCAACACTTGGGAGAAACAAAGATCAAAATATATACCCATCTCTCTTATTAGCGCACCACCTAGCTAAACAAAGTTCCAACATAACTATCGATGAATGCTATCATCCCGAGTCCTCGAAACGACAAAAAATATTCGAACTCTAAATAATAGGTTTTGGTGTTTACGACACTTTCGCCTTTCCCTGGGCCTAAGAGTAAAATCATACTCGGTACAGACGTGTAGCACAGTTCGGTAATTCTATACGTATATGTATCATATCTAGACGTAAATATAAAAATCCTACATAATTACGACGTTAACGAGGAAGGGGGAGAGATGGGTAGGTATAACGAGTTATTCGCTGGGAGAAAAAGCAGTTTGGGGTTTAAGTGATCGAGGGAATTTATGAGGGGATAAGTTTTTGGGGTCAAGGTTGTGGAGGCGGGGTGTTTGTGGTTTGAGGAGGTGTTTGGGTGGTGGAGGAGTTGGTGGGGGAGGAGTGGTGTTGGAGGAAGAGGGGATGGGGGATGGGTGGACGGGGGATTGAGTGGGGAGCTGGGGATTTCTTTGTGTGGGTTCTATAAATGAGTTGGGTTTGTTGGGAGGGAGGGCTGTTATGGATATGAGGTGACACCTTTCCATGTTTGGTTGAGTGTTGAGAACAATATTGGCAGGGAGGGGGACTTGTTCTCAGTTGGGATGATTTAGAAACAAGGTTGAAAAGGGAAATGGGCAGGTCAATGGTATTTCCTACTGATATTCGGCCTACTCGTTGATTTTGCCGGAGAGAACCATCGAGAATTAGAAAGTATGGAAGTCTTTGATACTACCTGCGATTGATACTCTCCATGAAGTCTGATAATGCTGTATTCCTGGAGCTTGAAAGAACCTGTGAATACTCAAAAGATTCCTGATGTTCCCGTAAAGTGATGGCGGTGCTCGTCTTGTTCAAGCAACATCTCATACCATCACCCATGAAATACCAAATCGAAGAGGCGATAGTCGAGAACGCCCTGAGACTCCTCCTAGTCGCAAAACGCTGAAAGAAATATAATTGCGTGGCGTGATGATGTAGAGCCAGCAGAAAGTAGAATCGCTGAAGAGACGAGATTTGACGTTTCTGAAAGAAAACGAGTTCGTAGCGTAGGTCGTTGTTCGTGATGTCCAAAGCTCGTCTGATCCCGGAAATCGTATGCGCCGTGTCGAATTGCGAAAGAATCGATTGGAAACGTGAGAGTTGCGTATAGAGGTGGATGAGTCAAATCTGACGTTGGAAACACTCGTGGAGTTACAAAATGATTGCAGTAATGAAATCAGATGGCCCGTCCGAAAGTCCAGACTCTGGTGTTCTTCTTTCGAGGAATAACTGCTTGCGGTGATCGAGCTGATCTCTTCCTCGACGAAGAGCCTTGGACGATGTGGCCGAGCGAAGTCGACGAGGTCGTTAGAGGCATGATTAAGAACGGTTCATCATATGTCGAGCGAGCGATTGAACCATGCCCACTATCCGATGCCTTTAGAGTATTGACCACCTGTTCCAGAATTTTGACGAATGGTGGAACAGGGACAGCGTCACCAATCATCTTCGCCCTCTCCGTCTCGCTGCCGGCCCACTTTCGATCTTGTGATAGACCTTGGAGCCTGGCGAGCTCCTGGATGGTGAATGGGCGTTCTTCCCAGTGTAGTACAATGTAGGTATAACCATCGATCTTGCGGGTTGGATGTCGATTACGGACTAAAGTCCAGGCGAATAGTTTGTCGGGGTCGCAAAGGACGGTCCGTTCAGGCATCCTAGCTAAGCTTGGCTCGATGTGTCGAGAAGGGCGCAAATTTGAAAGGGCCTCCTTTGCTGTAATGAAAGGCGTGAGGCCGGGCCCGTCGCCGTGCGTAGTCTTGGGCCAAGGTGGCATCGCTTCGCCAGGACTAAAAGGCACAATTAGAATAGTGGACTGGAAATTAAACGATCGTCTAACTTACGCAGATGCAAGCATTATCAGCCTTTCTCGTGTGGCATAACCACCAAGTTCTTCAAGTTTGATTATTTTCCATTGGAAGGAGTAACCAAGAGATGCAATTGCAAATACCAGCTTGAACCAATCGGCCCGATGATCTCGCATTTTGATAAGTCCAGGGACTTGTTCAACAGTCACCTGCCGTGGCCGAATTCTGGCGATAAGCTTAGGAATCTCGTGTAAGAGCGCTCGGTTGCTTTTATCGTCTTTACCCTCTACCGTGTGGGCCTGAGACCAATACCTACAACTCATACTGAAATGAAGAATAGCAGTATACCATTCCGAAAGGTTCAACTCTGGTGGCAAGTCTTGCAGATCGTCCACGTGAATTTGAGTGTCTTGATCTCGAAAATTGAGGGAATAGATCCCAGCCCGGACGCCGTCTCTTTCGACTGCATGCGTGATCTTCAGCCCAGCTATCTTGGCGGCTTCAGAAGCACCGCCAATGGAGGCACACATGTCAACGAAGGTGTAGTCTTGACTTAGTGTGGTGCTTTGGCTTTGATTACGGGGCGGATGGATGGTATTGTCGCATTCTTCTGGTCTCAATGGCCGCAGGGCACCAGCGATCTGCGTCCCATCGTCTATCCAAGCCTCCCTGCTCTTGTATCTTAAGATCTGAACTGACCTACACACCAGCTCTCCTGCGTTGATATTGCCTTGACTCTGGGATGGAGAGACCAATTTCAGTTTCCAAATACGCTTTACCTCGTCTATAGGAAAACGTTCGAGATCTTTGGGAAAGCGGCTGTCAGCTTCGCACTCTACGAATACAGCTGTTACTTCGTTCGCACCTCCAAGTGGGCTGTCGTCCATATGAGGAAAAGTTGAGGTAAAAACCAATCGTCTGCCCTCCACGTAAATTCTGCGACTTTTCAGATCTTGGAGCAAGCGAAAAATCATAAAGGCTGATCGCTCGCCATTAGAACTTATGCCTAGTCGTTCTACGGTAACTCCCGTCTTAAGCTTCTCGCTCCCAAATCTGTGCTCCTTGAGCTTAACAAAGTTTTGACGCGGGAGGAACGTTGTTTCGTGTGGGCTCTGATGAGTAGGACTCTGATGAGGAGGACTGGTTCTATTGCGTGGTGATTCTGTAGCTCCGAAGCCGCGGTCTCGAGGTGTTGTAGGCGCGGCGACGTCCAATTCGGAATCTTCGTCCTCGGAAGAGAGGATAATTTGCTTACGCCTCTTTGGTCTCGTCAGAACGAAACTTGGTTCAGAGTCGCCGTCTGAGCTGATCTCAATCACGTTGTTGGGGCTTGGGGAGCGTAAGTCGGACACCACTTTGCGGGATGATCTGGTCGGGTTCAAGCGAGGCCTAGACTTTGATTCTTTGCTTGGATTATGCTGATATGGAAATCGTAGAGCCCGAATTTCCTGTTGTATTTCTTCTAGATCCAAGTCAGAGTCGCTGCCAGATGGGGACTGTATGCTACCCTCGGATTCTGAGAGATCTGAGGTTCGGGTGCTTTCCAGGTCTGAGTCGTCGGTAGAATCTGCGTCGGAGACTGGTGCAATATAGCCGCTTTCTCCCCAAGAGGGTTCCGAGTCGGGGTCGAGAACGACATCAACTCTCCGCCGAGTAGGCATGNCCTTTGGGCTCGTGCAGCTTTTGCTGCTTGCTGTGCTCGGCACGGCTGGTCAGGGTGAGTCTTTCCATGCCTCTTCACACCGTTGTCGGCTCTCTTTGATGGTGATGACGATGTCCACGACGATTGCACTCATCTTCACCGTGGCCACCTCGATTGCGAGCAACAAGTTGACTGACCGTTTGGTAGATGAGTATAGCTCGCGCCTTTCTTTCTGATAATGGGGACATCATCACCCCATATCCTTTCGAGAATCGCAAGACATCAGCAGCTTGGACCGCCCGAGGTCCTCCTCAATCATGCAACGCGACATGAAGGATCCCATGGCATCAAGCCATGACTTCTCCCAGAATCATCAATCCACCTCCCCATTGAGGACTTCCCCCACCTCACTTGAATCAGCAACATCTGGCGAGCCGGTGACACCGCTAGACGATTTCTGCCAGCTGCCCCAGTACGCCCTCTCACCATCCTCTTGGTATGAGGGGGTGAAACAAACTGGTCCGATGAAGAGTTGGCCTTGGGCCTCTTTACCACAGCGTCTTCCAGAACTCTTCTCAACCGGCACAACGGCATTGTTCGACAACAGCTTCATCACGACAGGGAGTCGGTGACACCGCTGGACGACTTCTGCCAGCTGCCCCAGTACGCCCTCTCACCATCCTCTTGGTATGAGGGGGTGAAACAAACTGGTCCGATGAAGAGTTGGCCTTGGGCCTCTTTACCACAGCGTCTTCCAGAACTCTTCTCAACCGGCACAACGGCATTGTTCGACAACAGCTTCATCACGACAGGTAGACTTTACTTGCTATTAAGTTTGCCGGTGTGTGCTGTTTGGTGGATTGTCGCCGGTGGAGGACGATTACCTCCAGAGAGACTTTACTACACAAAAGCCTCTCACCTCCAAGCGAACCTCTGATGGCGTGCAGAACGGGCAGTCAACACCGCTGGACGCGCACTGCCAGCTACCCCGGTACGCGCACTGCCAGCTACCCCGGTACGCGCACTGCCAGCTACCCCAGTACGCCCTCTCACCATCCTCTAGGAATGAGGGCCTGGACGACGATTACTTCCTAAGAGACTTTACCGCACTGAAGCCTCCCGTCTCGAAGCGAAACTCTGATGGTGTGGAGAAAAGGCAGTCAATCAACCAATACAGCAACCCGTACTAGCAGCAGCAGCAGTACCAGTCGGTATCCATTTCTGCGCAGAAGGAAGCCTCCCCATGTAGGTGCACCTGCCTATTGGACGGGGTGAGTCAGTGGTACAGAAGCCTGGTGCAGCTTTGTCGACCCACAGGTATGTCAACACTTCTTCCACCAATTCTTTCTTCCTCGTCCACATGGATACTGACTGCGCATCTAGGGTATCTCCGACGCATTCCACTGCTTCGAGTGTAGAATTCTTGGAAAGGATCGCGATGGATGCCCCAAGATCATCAATCTGGATAGATGGAGGACCGATTTACTCTATCAGAAGGAAAATTGCAGGAGTCATTGACAAGGGATGGACCGACTACACCGCTAGACGCAACAATGTTGACGTCGACGACTCAGTGCGAGGAGATGGATGATGGAAGGTTTTTATCGAAGGATGACTTGAAGTGATGGATGATGGCGATGGAGTGACTGAGAACCACAGCAGCAGCTAGTGTGGATTAACAGTGTTTGAAAATTGGGTCATCATATTTTTATCTCTTGCTTGTTTTCAAGTGCCACGGTTTTTGAGTACACTCTTCCAAGTTCTTATTAGAATAGTCAGAACGACCCTGTGAACGGCTTCCAGGCTCAGGTTTCACATTCCAGGTTTTCTTTATCACCTTGTGAAGTCTCGAGTGCACTCTCCCAAGCTCTCCTCTAAATGATCAAAACGAGCATGTCTACGGTTTCTATGCTGAGCTTTTCGATTTTAGGATCTTACCTTCATCTTATAATTGCGCGTATTGGACTTTCGAATAAGAGACGGCCAATCGATTCGAAGTGAAGTGAATCTTCTCATTGACCCATCTTAGAACTCTTGAGGATCAGTCGATGAGAAGATCATGCAATTCATTCACTATCGATGGATATATCAACGGCTCCCATATTTAGGTTTATGAGTCCGGGATCTCGCTGTTTATTCTGTAATTGCACGGATTGGGGGGTCGGGGAAGAGATGGTTGGGTATATCGGGGTTAAGTCAGTCGCTGGGTTTTTTGTTGGGGGATATAGGGATTGATTGGGTTGTTCGGAGGTGTTTGGCAAACGTGAGTGAAGTGGTGGATTTTGGGGTGAGGGTGGAGGGGATTGGAGGTGGAATGTGTGAGAATATTGGGGATGGTGGGGAGGGAAAGGTGAGGATGGAGAGGAAACGCATTGGCATTTTAAAAAGAGTTTGAGATGGCTAATTCGAGGTGGGGATTGATGGTTTTCTGGTAAGTTTGGAAGAGGGGTTTGCTGGGATGTTATTGATGTTGATCTTTGATCAAGAAGGTTTTTTCTATGCCGATGTGGTATCATCAACGGCAGCAAGAGATATCGGTTTTGGAACTCGGGATTGTTGAGTAAGGCTATGAGTATTGAGGAAAACAAGATTGATGACTTACTAGAGCGACCGATCGCGAACAATACTCTTCATCAACAGGTCAGTCAAAGACAGTCGAGGAGTCGAAAGTGATTTAACTATGAATATCCAGTTCTACAAAACAACCTCCTAATCTCCCTCTTCTCTCCATCATAAAACAACAGCGCTTCCCACTACAACCCCAAACCGAGCCACTGAAACCCGAACAAATACATCCAGCCTCATCAAAAATGGCAACACCAACACCAACAACCCTCCTCGACCTCTACAAACTCAAAAAACTCCTCCGCAATCTCGACTCCGCAAAAGGCAACGGAACAAGCATAATCACCCTAACCCTCCCCGCCAGCTCCCAAATAGCCAAAACAGCAAAACTACTCAGAAGAATACAGCGCAGCCTCCAACATCCAATCCACAAAAAACAGACACAGCGTCCAAAGCGCCATCCGTTCCGCCCAGGCAAAACTAAAACTCCTCGCGAACAAGAATGAAGCACCAAAAACCGGTCTCGCGATTTGCGTCAGCGAGGCTGTTATCAACCGGAACGCGATGAGGATAAGTGAGATGATTGAATTACCAGTCCCGATTACGAGGTCTTCATACAGATGCGAGGATCATTCCGTTGTGAGTTGACTACTTGAGTCAATCGACGAGGAGACGCCCATTTATGGGTTTATAACCGTTGATGGGAACCGAGTTTTCTTCTCCACGCTTACTGGAACGACCAAAACCGTGTTACCTAAACACGTTGTTGAATTGCCTAAGAAACATGGGAGGGGCGGACAATCTGCGCTCCGGTTTGCGCGGAATCGGGAACACGCTCGACATCGGTATTTGGTTGATGTGGCGGAGCGGGCTGCGGTTCTGTTTCTGGATGGGGAGGGAGTGGTTAATGTGAAGGGGATTATTGTTGCCGGAGTGGCGGATTTGAAGATGGAGTTTTTGGAGGGCGAGATGTTGGATCCGAGGGTGAAAGAGAGGGTTATTAATGTTGTTGATGTGCAATATGGTGGGCATGCTGGATTTAACGAGGCCATTGAAGCGTCGGCGCATGTCCTTGCTGGTGTCAAGATCATTGAGGAACAGAAGGTTTTGAAAGCGTTTTTCGAGAGTATGGCGAAGGGTTCGAAGGGGATTGGGTATGGGATTGTGGATACGATTTGAGCTCTTGAAGCTGGGGCTGTCGATGGACTCATTGTTCATGAGGACTTTGACCTCGAGATTCGGGGCGCGGATGTTGTCGATCCTATGAGTGGGAAGGTTCTTATCGGGTCGCCATTTCTATTGGGTGATGAGAAGGCCGAAAATGGTTCTTTGGTGGATTGGTTGGTGGAGAATCATCGGAACTTGGAGTTGATTCTTGTTAGTGATGCTTCTTCGAAGGGAAATCAGTTCGTGCATGGTATGGGAGGGGTTGGCACGTTTCTGAGGTGGGAAGTCAATTTTGAGCAGATGAATGGGTGTGAGGAGGAGGACGAGTATGAAGACTCGGATGGGGAAGATGCGTATTAAGCGCCTAACAGCAGCTTGTAAGTAAGGACTGAGTAATTGGGAAAGTGACATCTTGAGCTAGGAAGGGAAACAATTAGGAGGGATTGCTGAGTGATTCATTATACGAAAGGGGGTTTGAAGACGAGGTGAAGGATACGCTGGTAGTCTCGAGTGTTCCGAATCTGGCGTAGACAATGATAGTAGTGTGCTGGCCCATGATTAGAAAGCATCCAAGTTGTTTCGGTCGACGTTCCCAACGTGTAGTTCGAAGAACACCCTCGCACCTCCCGCTCACTCCTTTTTCATAGTGACAGGTTGTATGCCATAATCTCCATACTCGTCATCATGCTCATGCAATGGATCCAAGCCCCCCTTGGCGACCTCTTTCTCACCACCTTTTGCAACTCCGTTCCCACTTCGTACACTGCCAGTCAAAGTAAGCGCGTCGAATTCCCTCACTTCCTCATCATCTGACCTCGCGCCTCCCTTCAACTTCAAAGCGCCCTCGCCCTTCTCTTTCAGTGTCTCGGCAAAATCGCCCTTTGCTGGGTTTCTCTTGATATAACGGACCAAGGACTCGCAAAGACGATCGAGCACGAATTCAGGTTCAGTCTGTTGTGCCATCATGGGCGAGTCTTCCCCGATCCAATCCCATTCGATCATTCCCTCATCTTCATCTTCTGCTAATGCAGCACTTGGTCCGCCAAGTGCCGAAAATCGTATCAAACGTGTGAATTCCACCCATTCCTCGTATGTGTATTCACGTGGTTTCTCTAGCTGAAGGTCAGTTGCTGTACGCCGAATCGCCAATGCCAATTGCCGAGCCAGAGCATTGGCGTCTGGATAATGACGAACATCGCGGCCGTGTTGGGAAGCAATTGTATCGATGTCGGCTTTCATAAGACCAGCAGCCAAAGCCTCGTCTTTTGAAGTTGAAGTGCTACTAGATCGTACTGTATCCACTGTTCTAGCCAACTTGGGCGGAGCTATATCTCTCCCAGCATACTGGGACGCAGAATTTTCCTCTTCGGCAGCTTTCTTCAGCCATCGCGGTAGCTTGATAAAGTCTTTTGGCCACTGATCTTTCAAAGTAAGCCATAGGCCACTTGATGGTAGAATCGTAAAATCAGCGACAGTGTTGGACCAATGGTTAAAGAATGCCACAACTGTGGAGGTCAAATCACTAGCCAGGATTGTCATTGTCGGAACGGCGATGAGTGACCAGATGAAGAAGAAGCAGCGCCCTGCGCCGGTTTTCGGCGAAAAGTCTCCGTATCCAATGGACAATAGTGATACCCAGCAGAAGTATATCGACTGCCAATAAGTCTGTCCGAGGGTCGCAGCTTCAGCTTGCCAGAAAAACACTGCACCGACGCACCAGAAGACGCCGAAGATAGTCAGCGTTACCGTTAAACGGTACCATGCTCTCCAAGCTTCGGATTTCTTTTGGATTCCACGCATGGCTTCGAACCGTTCTTTCTCTTCCTTTAGCATGATGATCTTTTGCTGCTTTTGAACGTGTCGTTGCATGGTGTTTTGTCGAGTGATAGCAGGGCGGCCATTGGCCATACTATGGTTCGCACTATTCCTTCTACTGCGATTCTCCATTGCGGACTTCAATACTCTGCCCGTTGCTGTAGATCGGGCACTAGGTCGCGCAGCTTGTTTCATTTGCGCTCGTTCTCGGGCAAGCTCCAGCTCAATCTCTTTGCGTTCCAGCTCAAGACTTGATCTGACGGTCTTATCCTTATGACTCGCACGTTGTTTCTCATAGTGTTGACGAATGATGTTCTTTTCGCCGATTTCTTGGACTGACTTGAAGATGGCTCCGATAACCAAACCGAGCATGATAATGCCAATGACAGAATACGGGATCAGTAGAGCCCTGCCAGCATTCTCTGTGGGATAAAGATCGCCAAACCCAACGGTGAGAACTGTGACGTCGACGTAATAAAGCTATCAAAGTTAGCTAGAAAACTATGCCTTGCTAAGATCGTGCTCCTACCGCGTCGATAAAACGCCAGCCTTCCAGGCGAGAGTACACAGCTGCACCACCAGCCAGCCAAATGAAAAACAACATCTATTATCATTAGCAAGAATTTGGCCACTCGAACAGTGCCAACGTACAGTCTGCACAATTAAGGTCCTCTGATCCTCGGTAAGCTCAAAGTGGCGAGGATAATGGCCTCGAATGAACCCAAGAAGATTCAACATGAGGAGAGCTGTCAGGATCAAGTACATGGAGGCCGCCGCAACTCCAAACCAAAATCCACCCGAATATATTTGAGCAGGTCCAAGTGGTGCTGCGTGTATATGCATGGCTAGAAGATCGCCAACAAGCAAGAAGCATGCAAAGAACCATAGAATGATCGAAAAGGGGAGGGCGATAAGATATCGAACCCGTTGTGTAAAGTTCAACAGAAGGAAAAGGTTGCCAACGAAGCCTGCAATCAGCGAGACAACATTCACCCAGTAACACCAACGTGGATCTTTGTAGGGTGTTCCTAGAGGTTGTGCAAGTGTTTGGCCGGGGTGTGCTGGATCTGACATATCCTGACGCCAGTAACTCACCAGAGCACCGATTGACAAGACATTCGCCATTGGTCCCAACGTCGCGGCGAGAATGGGAACTGCGGTGGACGCAAACCACCAGTCAGATATCTCATCATCGTGGTCACCTCTCATGCGCACTTTCCAGAGTTTGAAGGGTGCCTTTCCATTTTCAACCTCTCCGACATCGAGATTCGGACGCTGTGCCTGAAAGACAGCCTTCTTTAGGGAATGGCCGACCTTTTTTCCTTGACCTCGCTGGTCGAGAAACTCGTGTACAAGACTTTGCGGCATGTCTCTTGATGTTAGCAATGCATACCTGAGTGGACGTCAAATGATGTAGTGTCTAAAAGTCGTCCGCGGGAATGTGCTGCAAAGGTACGATCGGATCGATCAAAGTGCAGCAGATCCAGAACGACCTTTTTCTTTGGGGTGCAGCAAGCTTATAGTCTCGGCATTGGGCTCACAAATTGTGGTAGAAGAGAATAAGTAAGCCTAATCATTGGAGAAGTATATGCTTGTGTGTTTAATCGTGATCTGATACCTCAATAGCCTCTAGGTTTCTGTATGCGAGGCGTTCATGACGACTTTCACCACTTTCACCTTCCGTCAATCGATACTCCAAGTAAAAAGAAAGCGAATAGTGGTAAGGACCAAGATAGTGTGGGGAGGCCAGATGGATGAATGGTGGTTACTGATAGGTTCAAGAACGCCACTGAGATAAGAGTAGTCGGAGGCGAGCTTTGTGCAGGTCGCAGATTTCATAGTGCCATTCTTCGGACGATCTGATGCTCTTGCTCATCGAGGATAACCTCTAGATGACATTGATACTTTTTGAACGAGTGACGGAGATGGAGATGGAGAGGAGTGAAGGTTTAAGAGAGGATCTGAGGTTGCTCCGTGTCCGCATTAGGTAATCACTGATTCTCCGTTCCATCTCCCGTCGTTACACCATCTCGAAACTCCATCTCGTCCATAATCACTCCTCTATCCATGCATACTCACAACTCGAGACCCATAATCAAGCTGGATATGAGGGCGTACATTCAACCACAACGACGACGACGAACAATGAAATCATCCTGTCAGCAAAACGGAATCTCCAGGACAAATCTGTTCGTACAACCGCGAGAGAATCAATACGGACACGACAGACGGATAGACATTTCGACAGACCTTTCGCAAGGCTCAGCTTACCACTGCTCAAACTACGCGTAGAAACCCTCTAGCCCATTCCCAACCACACGGCCCCTCAATACCTCATCTCTTAGATCCTTCCGACCTTCCTCAAGTTATCCAGCTATATAGCCACCAATCATCCGAGGCTGACAGCCTTCTACCTTCTCAGAACCCTACAACGGCTTCACCCACTCTTGTATCGATCGATTTGAGGCTGTAGGGTGTGGATAGGCATATACATGGCGGAGACCTGAACCAAGGCCAAAAAGAGGCCTCCTACGTGTGAATACGAGGGTTAGCAATGGCAAAGGAGCAGACAGCAGCATCGCCGCGTCGCGCAAATTTTTATGCGTAATAAAGTGCTGTTTAGCTACGCTCAGGGGACACCGCTATCGTACTTGCTAGAGTGGCATATAACGACCCTCAGACTTGTTGGCCAGTACAACTTCCCATGAAGAAATACCACCCAAGATCTCCGTACAAGCAAAAGAAGGATGCAAAATCGAGGTTTTAGATAGGACACATAGATATTTAAATGGTCTCAAATGTTTTACTCGAATCCGTCCCATCTCAACTCCCTATCCCAACCCTCTATCGCATAAAATGAATCGCCTGACTTCCGATCCCTTCCTCTGGGATTTTCCTCTTTAGGAATATCAATCTCCCAAAATTCTACGCCAATAACACAAAAAAAGCAGACTGCAAAGAACTCGTTCAACGGAGGGCGACAAAAAGAAAATGGACGCTGTGGGAATTGAACCCACGACCACTCACACTTTCGCAGGTGCGAAGCGAGCTACACGTCGTTGTTAGAAACCGTCCCGAATTCGTAGGAATAGTTGGGGAACTCACTATCATACCCCTAGACCAAGCGCCCAATCGATGAGCGTCAGGTTAGAAAAATGGAATAGATTGCGAGAGAATTTCAGATTGTTAGGGAGTAGCTGAGTGGGGAAGGAGAAAATCTGGTTGGGTGGGCACGGCGGGGTCGGGAAAGGGTCGGGATGCAGGAGGGGTCAGGGGTAGTCCTGTTGTGTCGATAAAAGTGTGTTTCGGTTGATTGGTTGGAGTTTGATCTCGAGACGAAAACATTTAACGTTGAAAATTGGAAAATAAATTGGGATATAAACGTGGCTGAGAAGATTGACCCATCTGAATGATTGTTGAAGAAGGAGTGGATAATAGGATTTTGAAGACTTGATGTAGGTCAGGAAAGATTGGGCAGCATGACCACCTCGGTTGAAGACGCCGTCTGTACTCTTCCCTCCTTCATGGTACCGCCTATGACGCTTGAAGTTGCATGTTGTGCAGTCTTCGGGTTTTTTGGTGATCTTTTCAGTCGAGATACAGATCGCAACTTTGCCGGCGACAACAATTTTTGGAATTGTCAGGAATGTTTCGCACTCGATCGCCCGCCCAAAGATGTGTACACGATAGGAGGATTTTGATGGATTCAAGGTCCAAGCAGTGCGAACCGAAGTTCCAAAAGGGAAGAACGGGAGCCAAATGAAGGAGGGCTCTCCGTTCATCTCCATCGATTATGTACAAAAGGCACCTGAGGTCTTTGAGCGATTCGCCGAAGTCAGAGGAACCTCTGACAAATTCCAAAAAGATGGTTTTTTGGAATATCGAGGAAATTGTCGCACTCAAGCTCCCGGTCAGAAATGCGAAAATCAGACAACAAGTCCATCGAGTACCCTCTCAAACACGGCAAAATTGCCATTGTTGTCTCTCGCTCCATTGTCGCCATCACTGCCTTTGTCGAGCACTGCGAACAGAACCTCTTCCCACCATCCACCACTAAACTCTGGTTCTTGCAGCACCTCCCGCCAGCAGATGGCTACTTCTTCCGTCGGATTGCGGAAAGCACCACAGCCTAGCGCTCCAAGCACAAGACGCGTATGACCATTCATTCCAGCCAAGCGAAGACAGAGCCTCATCTTCGACTTCGTGAGATTTCGATCCGCGTGATTCTCGAAGCCGTACCTCAAAATGAGACTCCTATCACTGGGTTCTCGAATGCTGCGTGTTCTCGGACGGCGGAGAGCGGCAAGACTGATCACGCTCATGACTGGTAGGTCTTCGGGCTTGGTATTGCGCATTATGGCGTGTCCTTTGGTCCAGGAAGTGCGCATTAGGACCATGGAAGGCGTGTAGACGGCGCCTAGAGGTGGTAGTGGGTAGTAACTTGCGTGTAAGGAGAGGTAGAGCGAGCTTCTGTAGCAGATTGATTCTTCTTGGGCGAGAGCGCCGTTCAGCCAGCCGCCGCCGGCGTGGGTGTCGGAGGCGAGGTTGAGTACGACGACGCGTGCACTGGAGGGCCGTTAATTCTCAGTTTTATTTCTTAATTGGAATGTGGAAGAATGTTGAAGAACGGGTTCTATAAACTCAAGATGGATGTTGAAATCTTTGAGCAGATTTGGTAATCATATCGTCTGAAAACCATCGTGATCGGTCTTGAGTGGATATTAATCACTTGATTCTATGATGATTGTGAATTCAACTGACCTATCGAGATTGGCCAGCGCAATCGCTGCGTCGAGAGTATCATCGTCAATAACTCTCACCGAGCATCCCTTGTGACCAGGACAGTTTTCCGGCTCCAGGGATGGCAAACCACTGAGGAGATGAAGAGCAGACTCCTCCGCATCGATATTGGGCAATTGATCCAGGACGCCAGGGAGGACCGCAATCGTTTCTTGGGCTGTTTGGGAGAGATTGGATTGCCTCACTTGACGGTACTCGCGCTGCTCAGTTGGAACTGACATATCTGGTGCTGGAGAGCGGTTAGGGGATGAGGTGTTTGTGTTGGGTGTTTGGATGGGTCGGAAGAACGAAGTTATACGCGCATCCGACGGTGGTGCAGGTGATGGTTTTGGAGGCATTTCAGGAGTGAGGATTATTGCCTAAAGATCAAGGAGTGAAGTTTCTCGTTGACAAAAAGCCGGGTATGGACGCTTTGTCCCTGTTTGCGGGCTCGATGAGATTCTCAGAAGAAGAATGTGGTGGAATTGGCCCGGAATTTATCGTTATCGACCTCGAGATGGGTAGGTAGGAAGCAGTAATACCAGGAAGAACAAGCGAACGCACTGGACATGAACCTTGGTAAGAAGTAATGGTTTCGAATCTACTTACATTTCCAGTATCTTCACGAATGGCAACAATCAGTCCTTCGCTCGCCACGGACACTCAGAATAGCATGCTGAGTATTCTCATTTGATGCTCTGACACGACGGGGAAGCTATGGATTCAATTTTGATAGTGTTTTGTATTTTGAGGAACAGAACACAGCTCGACCCAGCCATTCGGTTCAGGGCAAGCGCCTTGAACGTTTCTCATCATTATCCAGGTATACAGTGCTACCGAAGAAGACGTGGACACTTGGCGCTTGTTGTTTTCTTATTTTTCATGTTTTTCAACCGTAGACTTCAGACCGCCTGAGGATTTTAAGTACCTCCCCTGAATAAAACTCGATCTTGATATTAACCCGGTTTTCGAACACCTGGTTGGTTCTTTCTCTCTCAAGAACCATATCTAAAAGACCTCTCCGCTGGCCTTCGAGCGAGTCTAACCCTATACGATATAACTCCTCTAAAACTCCTTTACAAGTCCAAACCAAAACACCAAGACCCCTTCGCAGCTCACCAAGCGCGTCCAGAAAGATCCCGGGCCCGACCTCAGAAGATCTCCACTCTACCCAGGCCAGCGGAAGGGTTTCAGACCAGTCGAACCAACCAACAAACAGACGCTCAAAACACGGTAAGAATCCCGTAAATCGAAGACGCACAAGCATCGCCCTTCTACGACAGTTTTCCCTATCAACCCCCTATGAAAAAGCTCATTACTCCGAAATACTCTGACCCTAATACCTCCTAGAACATCCCCACTCCCAATTCCCCTAATCCATATCCCCGACTCCAAAATCTACACGTCTTATTCGTACATAGTACTGTGGTAGACGCGTAGATCTAATCTACTCTACAATCAATCCCATAGGGTCCTTCCGAACATACTATATGATCAATAGAATATGCGGAGGTGGTCCCATCTCTGTTAATCCCGTTTCGTTCCAAAGACCCTAAAATAAGTTTATGCATCGATAACGAGTCATACCACAACCGGAGGAACTCGATGGACTGTTGTGTTTTGAATATTATAGAGACGTATANCTTGGCTCGATGTGTCGAGAAGGGCGCAAATTTGAAAGGGCCTCCTTTGCTGTAATGAAAGGCGTGAGGCCGGGCCCGTCGCCGTGCGTAGTCTTGGGCCAAGGTGGCATCGCTTCGCCAGGACTAAAAGGCACAATTAGAATAGTGGACTGGAAATTAAACGATCGTCTAACTTACGCAGATGCAAGCATTATCAGCCTTTCTCGTGTGGCATAACCACCAAGTTCTTCAAGTTTGATTATTTTCCATTGGAAGGAGTAACCAAGAGATGCAATTGCAAATACCAGCTTGAACCAATCGGCCCGATGATCTCGCATTTTGATAAGTCCAGGGACTTGTTCAACAGTCACCTGCCGTGGCCGAATTCTGGCGATAAGCTTAGGAATCTCGTGTAAGAGCGCTCGGTTGCTTTTATCGTCTTTACCCTCTACCGTGTGGGCCTGAGACCAATACCTACAACTCATACTGAAATGAAGAATAGCAGTATACCATTCCGAAAGGTTCAACTCTGGTGGCAAGTCTTGCAGATCGTCCACGTGAATTTGAGTGTCTTGATCTCGAAAATTGAGGGAATAGATCCCAGCCCGGACGCCGTCTCTTTCGACTGCATGCGTGATCTTCAGCCCAGCTATCTTGGCGGCTTCAGAAGCACCGCCAATGGAGGCACACATGTCAACGAAGGTGTAGTCTTGACTTAGTGTGGTGCTTTGGCTTTGATTACGGGGCGGATGGATGGTATTGTCGCATTCTTCTGGTCTCAATGGCCGCAGGGCACCAGCGATCTGCGTCCCATCGTCTATCCAAGCCTCCCTGCTCTTGTATCTTAAGATCTGAACTGACCTACACACCAGCTCTCCTGCGTTGATATTGCCTTGACTCTGGGATGGAGAGACCAATTTCAGTTTCCAAATACGCTTTACCTCGTCTATAGGAAAACGTTCGAGATCTTTGGGAAAGCGGCTGTCAGCTTCGCACTCTACGAATACAGCTGTTACTTCGTTCGCACCTCCAAGTGGGCTGTCGTCCATATGAGGAAAAGTTGAGGTAAAAACCAATCGTCTGCCCTCCACGTAAATTCTGCGACTTTTCAGATCTTGGAGCAAGCGAAAAATCATAAAGGCTGATCGCTCGCCATTAGAACTTATGCCTAGTCGTTCTACGGTAACTCCCGTCTTAAGCTTCTCGCTCCCAAATCTGTGCTCCTTGAGCTTAACAAAGTTTTGACGCGGGAGGAACGTTGTTTCGTGTGGGCTCTGATGAGTAGGACTCTGATGAGGAGGACTGGTTCTATTGCGTGGTGATTCTGTAGCTCCGAAGCCGCGGTCTCGAGGTGTTGTAGGCGCGGCGACGTCCAATTCGGAATCTTCGTCCTCGGAAGAGAGGATAATTTGCTTACGCCTCTTTGGTCTCGTCAGAACGAAACTTGGTTCAGAGTCGCCGTCTGAGCTGATCTCAATCACGTTGTTGGGGCTTGGGGAGCGTAAGTCGGACACCACTTTGCGGGATGATCTGGTCGGGTTCAAGCGAGGCCTAGACTTTGATTCTTTGCTTGGATTATGCTGATATGGAAATCGTAGAGCCCGAATTTCCTGTTGTATTTCTTCTAGATCCAAGTCAGAGTCGCTGCCAGATGGGGACTGTATGCTACCCTCGGATTCTGAGAGATCTGAGGTTCGGGTGCTTTCCAGGTCTGAGTCGTCGGTAGAATCTGCGTCGGAGACTGGTGCAATATAGCCGCTTTCTCCCCAAGAGGGTTCCGAGTCGGGGTCGAGAACGACATCAACTCTCCGCCGAGTAGGCATGGTGGTGTGGTAACGAATGTGATGAGAGCGAGTGTGGTGGTGTTGTCCATGTGGTGTGGTAACGAATGTGATGAGAGCGAGTGTGGTGGTGTTGTCCAAGTGGTGTGGTAACGAATGCGATGAGAGCGAGGGTGGTGGTGTTGTCCAAGTAGTGTGGTAACGAATGTGATGAGAGCGAGTGTGATGGTGGTGTCCAAGTGGTGTTGCAAACACCAGTATGAATAAGGACGAGCCATGGTAAGTTTTGCGGAAGCATCTCCGATGATAGGTAATATGCCTACTCAAGATTGAAGTGAACGGGGGCTCTGAGTATGGTCGGACCTGGCGCGGAGACAACTAGGCGTAGACCGGTCCTTTCTTCTCGGAGTCCAGCTTCACTTCCCGCTTAGAAGGATCTGGTAAATCTCATCACGCCACTAATCTCTAGTTCAGATCTAGGCAACCATAGTGTTGACTCAGTGATGTTAACCGGCAGTGAAAGTGTTGCTGGACGATAAGAATAGAGGTTTACGGATAGCAAGCTAGTGCTGGTCGCTTGGGTCTGGCCTCACACCAGGACTGGTAGTATTCCATTTGATCTGTGGGAGATGATCATGTATAGCTGATTCGTTAGAGGGGCTCGGGTTCTTCCCTTGGCTCAAGCCAAAGGGAAAATCGAGTAAAGTCAAAGAATTTGTTGATCTATAAGAGAGGAAATAGATGAATGAAGGAAGAGATGGGTCTTTATAAGCAATGCTTAGGTCACATCAGCACTGGCGGGTCTCAGGCTAGCCGGGTCTCAGGCTAGCCGAAGGTACCCGTCCGGCTTGCCATGGCCTATACAATTACCCCGATTAGGCAGGCTGAAGTACCATCACGTGCTTGTATGTGATATCTGATTCAAGGAAGGGCACATATTTTGGAGGCGTGAGAAAGGCAGGAACCGCCCGAGGGTAATGATATCAAAAGATTGTACCCACATATCTTGTCTATTGCGTCTGAGATGCTCCAGATTGCTAGATTGCCCCCTGAAAGTCCCCTCTGAGAGGGAGGCACCGTCGGCAAGATACGGCCTGCGAGAAGGGTCCATGATTGTCCTCCTTACTGTATATAAGATGCAGCAAAAGGAAGTCCGAGGCTGATGTCCAGCCAGTCCGACGTGGCGCGGGGGATGTGCTGTCCTACAATGTACCTGCATGATGTGTGGATTCCTGTCCATCACGTTTGACGACAGACTTTGTATTCGAGGAAATCCTCAGGCCGTCAGTCACCAAACACATCACGTTCCCAGCACAACGAAAAGGATGTCGATGGTGCAGAAGGGAGATTTGATGTTTCCTCTTGATGTGTCGTCGTCGTCGTCGTGAGGAACTTGAAGCTCGGCAAAGGCTCGTGCCGGGGCTTTCGGATTCCTTTCCTCTCCACATCTTTCAACCGTCAGAAAATTTTAACTTCTAACAATGTCTTCGCATCCTTTGAAGCGCAGCCACGCTGTTAAAGCCTTCTCAGCACCTCTCACTCTACTTTCACTTCCCATCTACCATGCTACTGCCTCTCTCCTGAACCAACCTACCACTTACGACCCGGCGGAATCCTTCCGATAAAGACTCTTATCCAAGGATCAGATATCACTCTATTTTTTTTGCGCTTTTTAAACAACTCGAAAGAGTTCAGTCAGCACATGTAAGTTTGACTCGAGCAACCACTCCTCTTCCTCTTTTAATATGATGATTTTGTGAATCAAAGATGTTAGACTTCTTAACTACATTGCAGAGAACTACACTTTCTGATCTGTCTCTTACCCTACCTCACTTCTGAATCTCAAATTGTAGCAAGCTTGCTAACCTGGAAGACAGCATCCCATAGCCTTTTTCTTCCCTCCCGTCCTTCACCATGTGTGGCATAATCGCCGTCATTCATGCCGATACCGACTCCCCCGCCGCAGTTGAGATCCACGATGCTCTATATCTCCTACAACATCGCGGACAGGATGCCTGTGGAATCGCAACCGGTGCGAGCGGTGGTCGCTTTTACCAGTGCAAGGGAAATGGTATGGCTTCAAAGGTCTTCCACGACGGAGCTCGTGTCGCCGACCTCCCCGGCTACATGGGCCTTGGACACTTGAGATACCCAACAGCAGGAAGCAGCGCGAACTCAGAGGCACAGCCATTTTACGTGAACAGCCCATATGGAATTTGCTTTACGCACAACGGCAATCTGATCAACGCGCCAGAGCTGAGACAACTTCTTGATCATGAAGCACATCGCCATATTAATACAGACAGTGACAGTGAGCTCATGCTTAACGTCTTTGCCAATGAGCTCAACCAGACTGGAAAGGCTCGAATTAATGCGAACGACTGCTTTGCTGCACTCTCGCGCATGTATGAGCGCTGTATTGGAGGTTGGGCCTGTACCGCCATGATCGCAGGTATGTAGTGCTGACTTGCTTCTTGTGAGACTTGGTCTGAAAATGTTTTTAGGATATGGTCTAATCGGCTTTCGCGACCCATATGGAATTCGTCCCATGGTACTCGGCTCGAAACCCTCCGACACCACCGACGGCACTGACTACATGATGGCCTCCGAGTCTGTGGCACTTGTTCAGTGCGGGTACAAAACGTTCCAGGATATTCTGCCAGGCCAAGCAGTGATCATCGAGAAAGGGAAGGCGCCAGAGTTCAAGCAAGTTCACCCTCGCCTTGCATACTCGCCCGACATCTTCGAGTACGTCTATTTCGCCAGACCCGACACCATCATTGACGGAATCGACGTTGACGAGGCCCGACAAAATATGGGATACAAGCTTGCAGAGACTATCAGAAAACAGCTAGGTGAGGCAGGTCTCGCAGAAATCGACTGCGTGATGCCAATTCCCGAGACAAGCATCACATCAGCGCAATGCGTGGCCGAAGCCCTAAACAAGCCATATGTTCAAGGCTTCGTCAAAAACCGTTACATCTTCCGAACTTTTATCATGCCGAATCAGAAGGCTCGCCAAAAGGGTGTTCGTGCGAAATTGAACGCCATGCCAAAGAAGTTTGCAGGCAAGAACGTGCTGCTTGTGGATGATTCCATCGTTCGTGGCACAACGAGCAGAGAAATCGTTCTCATGGCTCGGGAAGCCGGGGCCAAGGGCGTCTTTTTCACTTCGTGCGCACCGCCAATAGCATACGCACACATCTACGGCATTGATCTGGCTTCATCCTCGGAGCTCATCGCACATGCCAGGACATCACAAGATATCTGTCAGGTCATTGGAGCAGATGCAGTCATCTATCAGAACCTTCCCGATCTTGAAGCAGCCTGCTTGGCTCTCACGCCTAAAAAAGATGGCCCTAACAGGTTTGAAGTTGGTGTATTTTGCGGAAAATATGTCACACCTGTTCACGAGGACTACTTCAAGCATCTTGAGCTCATCAGAGGTGAGCGAAAAAAGGCCAAGGTCATTGCTGGTGCTCGCATGGCAGTCGCACAAGGTGTTGCAGGGGACGAGGAACTCAAAATCGCGCGTAATGGTGTCGATGTGGATGAAAAGGGCAATGTCATCCCACATCGCACACCTAATACTGAGCTCAAGTCCTTCGGTGAGGGTATTCTCCTCGAGAATGGACAACAAATTGAGAACGGCGCGCTTGGTGTCACCAGTGGTGATCCCAAGGATCCGAAGTTGACTAAGCTTAGACAGTTACAGCATGAGGAGAATGAGAGGAGGGAGAAAATGAAAGAGGAGGATGCTCACGCCAGGGTCATGACGAGTCAAGATATTAGTTTGCATAACATCAATGATTTTGAGGGGGCCAGGTAGATGATAGATGAGAGGATACCCAAACAGAGATGGATTTTCGATGGGGCGGATAATGAGGTCCGATGGGCGTTTCTTGGAACTTGTGCTGTACTTTGCAAACAGGTGGTGGATTCATCAGAATTGGGATGTCTTGATGATTTGATCTGATTTATGTGGGTATGAGAGATGAATTTCACTCACGGGAAATCTATTCAGAAGAACTTTCATCATGCTCGTGTTTATCTTCTTGACCTCTGGACACACGTTCCACAGGGCTGGTTGTTGGCCGAGTTGCCTTACTAAGCTTTCGCTTGGAATTACTGGTCCTCCAGCTCTCGTGAACTTGGGCAAGGAGATTCTATGACTCGGTGGGGAATGTGGCCGCGGGTTTGAGATTATCGCGGACTTGTTCTGGAAGTTGTTCGGAAGGAAACGTATTGAATGTAAATGTTTTGATGATACTTTGAAAGATGCCTTGAGGTTGTTGGGAGAATATCTGCAATTGCTCCCTTTTTATCTGAATTTCGAGAAGACTCTCTGTAGATCGGATTAAATCTGTAGAGTTATAGATAACTTGACGCCATCATCTCAGAGTAGACATTTCATACGATGTCGATGTGTAAGAGTGTCAAATCATCCTCAGTGCTGCTAGGGTTTAGTCACGTGTGCCTTACCAGCCAAGAGCGGGCACTAAGAGAGATTAATACAAGGGGCAGCTTGCTTAATAACGTTTTCGGTCTGTCAAAGTCCACATCATCTTAGGTAACGACAGTACAACTGTCACCCTCGCCGCGACTCCGAGCATCTGCAAGATGCCTCTATCATCCTTCATCACGTTCTTCTTGGCGCCGTTGACGCTGTACCATTTGAGCGCGATCTTACACCGACAGTACCACACCCTGACGCGCTGCACGTCAAAGTCAATGTCAGTCTACACATTTGACATGTCCGACCGGTGCGATGGACCGAGATGTATATCGATGAGTACCATCGGAAGTAAGTCTGGGCTAACGCCTCTCCGACTATGACCTGGGAGCTATTGACACAGGGAACGCAATCACTTCGCCTCTTATCATTGCAATATTTTGCACCTTTTCGCATAAGATATGCCCCCTTACTGTTGAGAGCCAGAGCCCATCAAGCCGTTGCCACATCTTTTGGATGCTACCGTTGTCCTGATTATTGACCTCACTTTTACAATTCGTACCACGTTCCTCTGAATCTCACCTGCGTTCTGGAAATTTAGACCTTGTCCTTTCTGTGGTTCTTTCGTTCAAAAAGTCGTCGTTAATCGCCATAATGTCTTTACGTCCAAGGCGTACAGCGCCAGCTACAGCTTCATCACAGACCACTCCAAACAGTCCTGGCGTTCGCGACGAGGACGCCATAAATCTTGTCGGAATCGATCCTTTCGCAACTCCATATCTGTCGGGTCAGACCTCAAGACGATTTTCGTCAAGCCACACCCTAAAGCCCACTTACTTTCGTTCTCGCCGTGTCCAGAAAGGTACTGTTGATCAGCCGTGGAGGGACAGGAAAGACCCAAAAGAGAAATGGGTCACGATTATACCGATACTGGGTGTCCTTGTGGGACTCAGTATCACTGGTTTCTTGATTTATGATGGTCTCAAATCTGTGGTCAATCACGTTTATTGTCCCGTACTTGACGAGGACTGGTCCAGTGGGATCAACAACAACATCTGGACGAAGGAAGCAGAAGTCGGAGGCTTTGGGTGAGAGGTTTGGCCTTCTTTCTGTGCCACTTGTGCTGACTCTATCAAAGAAATGGCGAGTTTGAAGAGTCTACAAGTACTGACGAAAACATCTTTATACAAAACGGCGCCCTATACATCAAGCCCACCTTGCAAGATCCCCACTTCATCGAGACTGATGGCGCTGTTCTCAATCTCACCGCGAAGGGAATCTGCAGTTCCAAAAAATGGACAGATTGTATCGCAGTCACCAACTCAACAAATGGATCGATTATCAACCCGGTTAAGTCGGGTCGAATCAGCACGAAGGTTGGCGCGAAGATCAAGTTCGGTCGTGTCGAAGTCGAGGCAAAAATGCCCGCCGGAGATTGGCTCTGGCCTGCTATCTGGATGTTGCCGGTCGACAACGCCTATGGCATATGGCCAAGATCGGGAGAAATCGACATTGTGGAATCTCGAGGAAACAATTACACGTACGGACAAGGCGGAAACAATATCGTCGGTAGCACCCTCCATTTCGGTCCCAACAGCGCCAACGACGGATGGTGGACGAACAACGTAAGGCGTAAGGCATTGCACACCACATATGCTTCCGGCTTCCACATCTTTGGCCTGGAATGGAGCGAAAAGTATCTCTTCACATATGTTGATACTCGTCTCGTTGAAGTCATGTACAACCACTTCAATACGCCATTCTTTGACAGGGGCAGATTCCCGCTTATCGACAGTAACGGAACTCGTCTCGACAATCCATGGCAAGGTGGTAGTGATGCCACTCCATTCGACCAGGACTTTTATCTCATTCTCAATGTTGCTGTTGGTGGGACCAATGGCTGGTTCAGGGATGGTGCTTCAGGCAAGCCATGGGTTGACGGCGATCCCAATGCGAAGAGAGCGTTTTGGAATGCAAGGAACCAGTGGTATCCAACATGGCAGGAGAATGGACAGATGATTGTTAAGAGCGTCAAGGTATGTCGAGTATCTTCCTTTCTTATTATGAACATTACTAACGGACTACAGATGTGGCAGCAGAAGGGTTATAACGGATGCTAAAGACACTCACTATGAGTCGGATGAATTTATTTTCGGGCGATGAATATTTAGGGTCTGACGGCGTTTCAATACTGTTTACTTGTCTCTCATTGGTGCAAACGGAGTGGTTTATGGATGGAATGGATATGTAAGATACCGCAGTCATTAAGGGAAAAGCGAGATATTTTATCTGCAATTTCTTTTTACATATACGTGGTTGGGTTAAGGTTCGAAAAGAGAAAAGTCAACATCACTGTCAATGTTACCTCCTAGGTATTTACATCATACTGGTTGCCCAAATAAACAGCTATTATCCTTGAAGAGCTGAAGTCGTTATCTATTCTTCTCACGCCTCTAATCGCGGTGGACACCCGCCGTTGTATTCTACTCAAACGGGTTTCTTATCTGTAAAGATTTCTAGATCGGATCATCTCCAATCTGCTGTTGCATTCGGTGCATGTGCTTGCTGCGATTTATGCCCAGTGGTTCTGTGCAAGCCTCATGGCTCGATTCCCTCGCTCTCCTTCATCGTGTATGACCACGCCAACGCACTGATCGCAACAACGGTGAGATAGAACCACCACGTAGCACCAATCATGTTCCTATCCATGCCCCATGCGAAGACCCATCCACCAACTGCAGGCCCTATCGCTCTTGCCAAACTTGCCAACATATTCCCGGCTCCGTGTACTGTGCTGAGTGCCCTCTTCGATGGTGCGGAATCCGTAAGAAGAATCACTGTACTCGGGATAGCGAGTGTACGAGCCATGATTTGAGACCAAGCAATGATCGCGATGGAGAACCAGTACTTGAGTCCACCCTGGGAAACCAAAGACAAGTATGGCGCGATGGCATAGGTGACTGGAAACATGAACAGCGCAATACGGAGGACACCAAGAGTCCCAATGCGAGCCTGTAATCGAGGGTAGATGAATAATTGAAGCAGGATCCCACAGATTCCAAAAAGTCCGAGCCAAAGCCCAATGGAAGGAGATTGCAATCCCAGGCCGCCATTGAAAGAAAATGCAGTTGCTTTGCTATTGTCCGCTGGTGGATTACTCAAGTAGACGGGAAAAATATGCATGAATGCGCTGTTGTGGAGTGGCAGCAAACCGAATGATAACATGGCGCAGAAAACCTCGCGCGTACAGACACTGTGAATTGTTGGACGAGGTAAAGATGGTCGTATCGAAGGCAGCTGTTTCTCTTCTTCCGGTGCTTGTGCTTCGTCCAAGTCATCCAATGCGATAGGAGCATAACCTTTAGTCAGCCGACCAGGCAGGAAAGGCTTCGCGGATCGCAAGATTGATCTTCCAAGACGGATGCCAAAGTGTTTCTCTCCTTCGCGCCCTGTCAAAGTTTCCCTCAATCCCAGAACAGCCAACACAAGTCCAGCAGCAAGCAAAGAAACGTTGAACAATGCAGGTAATGCGTACGGATAGTCGACTGTCCATTGGACCCCTCGTTCATGACCCCAGAAGTTGAAAAGTCCATTCGACCCAAACAGCCAAGGTAAATTGGTGGCAGGCTCAGCAAGACAGCCCCCCAAAGCTAGACCGGCGACCATGCCAGCGTTGAAAATAAGGGGCAGCAGAAGGAAAGCCCTGGTTTGGTATTTCCTCTCCTTGACAATTTCTGCAGTCATCGTTCGGACAACCCCAACGTTGCCATTTGCAATGCCGGCCAAAGTCCTCCAAAACATCAGCGCCCAAAATGATCTTGAAAATCCGAATGCGAGATTTGATATAGTCGATCCGAATAAGCCAGCTAGGATCACGAATCTGCGTCCCCGCGTGTCTGCTTGGCGAGCCCACAGCATACTGGTGAAGAATTGGGCCAGCGGAAAGACTGCGACCAGTACACCAGAAAGCTTCGATATTTGATCCGCTTCAGACTTGGTCGGGTCTTTTCCGGATGTTACAACGATCGATTTGATGAGATAGTAGATGTAAGGAAGTAAACAGGTATTAGAAAGTGGTTCAGATAGGCGACAGAAGCCTAGTATGAACAGCTGGTCTTTATTTGGTAGATCCATCCATCTAACAGGCGGTGGTTGTCTGTTCTTTTGAGGTGGTGGTATCCGTCGAGGGCTTTCCCCCATGTTGATAGTGGAGAGTTCTTCCATTTTCGCGTATGGTCGGTCCGCTTCCGAAGAAGACTCAATATCAAAAAGGGCGATTTCTGGCAAGTCGAAACCAAGCTGGGCAACAAGGCCAAGGTTTTGGGATCGAGGAGGGAAGTGGTTGGATCCTTCCATAGGGATTGCTGGGTCTGATGTGGTGGCAGACTACGTCTCAATGGTAATTATCAACTGTTGGACATGTCGAAAAGGTGGCAGCTACTGAGTTAACAATGGGAAGACATGATGTTGTGGTACTACCTTTAGACTGACAACGGAAAGGACAAGGCGATTTGAGATTTTATATTGCGAGGGCGCGCATTGCAATCAATACCTGTCCTCCTATGATATAGAAGATACTCCAGAATCTTTGAGTCCACAAGGGAAAGAATGTTATTGAATCAAAGTATTCCGTAGCTTCGCTCAGCTTGGATCATGGCGTCTCGATCTCTCACTTTTCTTGTGCTCCTTTATGGCTACACAGCTTTTGCGCAGAAAGCATGTGGTGTCATATCAGATAATATTCCTGGGCCATTGGTAGCTGCTGATGGCCACGAGTACCAGCTTCTTGTCAAAGGATTGAGTAAGCCGCGAGGCATAATCTTCGATAGCCAAGGGCATCTGCTGGTGGTGGAAAGTGGCAAAGGACTCACAGCGCTGACGCTGAAAGACGAGGGACCAACAGGATGTGTTCGGGTTGAGTCAAATCAGCCCATCGTAGACGGTCGAGCAGATCAGCCGGTGAGTCGTAAACGCCATCGAACCTCGGGCGGCGTTGATGAATAGCGCTTGGTGGAAGCAACCAACTGACATTGGAAAATCTTCTTTCATAGCTCAAGCTCAACCATGGCATCCAACTTGATACCGATAGCAACAGACTCTTCGTGTCCAGCAAGTCATCTCTTATGAGTTACGATTACAACCCTTCGACGGCGAAAACGATCGGTACAAACTTCACGACCTGGGTGGAGGGTATGAGTGGTTCGGATCATACAACCCGCACACTGCTGTTGTCGAAGAAAGCTCCCGGGACAATCCTGATTAGCCGTGGCAGTACAGGAAACATGGACTGGGGAGCTACAGATAAGGCAACTGGCATCAGCAACATTCGCTCATTTAATGTAGCTCCTCCTTTCCAGAAGACGAAGCAGTATACCGAGGGCACTTTGATAGGAATGGGTTGGCGAAACAGTATTGGGATGGACGAGCACCCGATTTCAGGTGGCATTTGGAGCAACGAAAATGCTGCGGATGACATACGCCGCGACAAAATAGACACCCACGAAAACGTGCCTGGAGAGGAGATCAACTTTCATGGTTACCTCAATGGAACTGCATCATTAGTCACTGGCACCAGTTATGGATATCCGTACTGCGCATCCGTTTGGGGCCTCGAGTCCATGTTCAAGGATGCCTCCAAGAAAATCGTTGGATTTCCTCGAAAAGAAAAACTCCAAGTGGGTAAGCAATTTTTCGTAGGAGATGTCCAAGGAATGCTTCCAACAGGACAACTTCCAACAAAGGGGCTGGACACTTCAGCGTTCACGGTGATGAAGAAAACGAGCGAGAGCGACGCAACCTGCCAGGACCCAAAGAGGTTCACCCCTCCTCGCCTCACTCTGCCACCACATTGGGCCCCAATTGATATGAGGTTCAATAGCAAAGGGACAGTAGCTTACATGACCAGTCACGGAAGCTGGTAAGGTCAATCTTCATATACATCTGATCCAATCATGTGTTAATTTAATGGTATGTAGGAATGAGGACACTCCGGACGGATATCAACTCTTCGCCATATCATGGGACGACAAAGGTGAACCCATTCATCCACCCAACTCGGAAACTGCTGCCGTCGCTATTTTACACAATAAGAACGTCAAGGTATGCAGTTTGATGAACAAGGGTTGCATCCATCCAACTGGACTTGCTTTCAGTTCTACTGGAAAGCTATACATGGCAAGTGATATCTCGGGAGAGATCTACGTTGTGAGCAGGAAGGATGGCAAAAGTGTTGATTCTCTCGATTCCGATATAATCGACGCGCTCGGAAAGAAGCAGTATGCGACCAAGATTCCCACTCCTCCGGTCCTTGGTAACCGGCAGGAGTCGACTTGGGGAACTCTTTGGAAGATGTTTGGAGCTCTCTGATTGATGGTTTAGGGTCGAGGTTAGGCTTAAAACTGGTTGCAACACCTTACTCGCAACACATTGCTTCTTCTGCCCATCTACTTTTATGATGATCGTGTTACTAATGGTTCGACATCTTCCTTTCAGCTGCTAAACGATGGAAAGCAAGCTGTTCTGAAAGACGTATCTCCACAGGTAGGCAAACTTGATGGGCGAAATCTACACGCCTAGCATTACGCAAAAAACACAGGTGCAAGGTCAACCCTTCGAACTCGCTCTGAGAAATCGTCCCCATAAACAGTTGCGTGGATAAATCTGCGCATCATTTTCCCGTGGCAAATCCAAGCAAAGATGCTTGTCTCAAAATTCACCGCCAGACTATACTTCATATGCTTCTCTTTCGCACTCGCTTAGTTTCACTGGGTGTATACACCCTTCTTGGTGCACGAATACCTTGACTCTAACAAGTCCAAAGCTACGATATAGGCATTCCCGTAACAATCAATTTACATCCATCCAGGCCACGCCCTCTCAAACGGGTCATTTTGTCATGTTCTCGAGAACAACGTGATAGATAGTAATTCTAAAGCCACGCCTCAACAACTCTCGTCGTCCTTGGACTGAAATCTTGCTCGTTCAACTTGGACCCGACATTGCCTACATCTACTTCCCCCACCCCTCAGGACTCCAAACCATACCTCACATCAACGCCCTCTCCTCGCCCCCCTCCTGCCCACCTCAAAATCCAAATACAACGCCCTCCCCATCGGACTCGCCGTCAACATAAGCGGTACATTTTCCTCCCTTGCTCTTTGCAATCCCCATTCCACTAACGCCCTTCCAGCCCCTCGTATCTGATAAACAGGATCAGTAGCACAATCAGCAAGTTCGAGACGCTCAGGTCCCCACTCTGCTCCAAAATACGTTTTTCCAGCGACAGCAATGGCGGAAACGAAGAGGTGTTGCCGGGTTGGATTCATATCGCGACATTGAGAAGTTGGTGACGAAAAGCCAGTCGGTGATATACTGTGGTAGTATTGTATTCAAATTGATTTATCCTCTACCTTTATTCTTCCCTCTAAGATGAATCCCGCCAACGCAACATGAAATCAAGGAAACGATAAAGGAAGGAAGGAAGGAAGAACCTACCACATTCTCCCTCTCATTCCCACTCCCAAAAACCCTTCCACTCCCATAATAACCCCCGCAACAACAATCCCCACCCCAGGCACCCCAGGCACCCCAGACACCTCAGCAACAAGCACAGCAACCCTCTCCCTCCCCACCGCATCAACAAAACGCTCTCCCACAGCTTCAACCGCATCATCCACAGCATCAAGACGAAAAGGATATCGCCAACAAAATCGTCGGTCTACTTCCTACCCGGCGCGTGTAGCACAAACACAGGCGGATTTAACAGTGGGGGTTACTAGACGAATGCGGGGGTTTACAGGGGGTAGATATTGCATTTCAGGGGATAGAGTAAAAGTTCCGAGAGAGAAAGAGTGAGAGAGGTCGAAGTGAAAAAAAGAAAAGCGTTCGTATCGCCACGACACACAGCAAACCAAGTGAAAAGGAACAGAAAGAGAAAGAGTAGGTAGGTAAGACAAAGCAGGTTTAGTTCCGTAGGACAAGGTCGCTGTGACAGCACCTCAGCAGCCTTGTTGAGGTGGTAAGCGGCGGGACCCGGGTGTGATGGCCGTTCATTCCTATTGGCCGGGAAAAACAAGGCTTTTTGGGTGAAAGGTGGAAAGTAAGTGGTTTAAAATATGGGGGTAAATTTGTGTCTAAATGATCAACGGACCTTTGGGTTGGTGTCGAGCGTACGTTTAGTACGCATACGTGGCCATCCACTCGTCAGAGGCATCGATGCCATCCTCATGCTCTCTATCAAACCAAGTCATCATAGTGTACAAATCCATCGTCACCCTCGTTCCCTTCACGTCATGCAGTCCATCCGACAGTAAACCCACATTCATCTTGTTGGGTGACCATCACTCAAAATAAGGAAACTGTGCCGGATGTGAGAATGGGGCGTATTGTCCTCGAGCCCGACAAAATCGAAATAACAAAAATGAGACCACCACCGATGAGAAAGAACGCCGTCGCTGCATGTTGGGTATTCCTCATAACAAGCCTCGTGAAGATGTCTCTTCTCCAGTCATCAACTTGTTAACAATCTCCCAAAGAAATACAGTGAAAAGGATAAAGAAAAGGGCGCCGTTCCGGGACGTGGTAGCGAGGGAGAGCTACATTCGCGAGTAAAAGAAAGGGTGCCCGATTTCACCTCCATCACCAAACACTGTCAAAGTTCTGATCGTAATCGAAACTAGAAGGAGTCTGCGGTTCACTTCCAGACTCAATACTAGCAGATTCGTGATCGTAGAAGAGGCTGTTTCGGAGAGGAGCAAAATGTAAATCAGGGACGTCTTGAGGCTCCGGTGTGCCATTTGTAGAGTCATCCTGGAGAGCGGAGGAGTACTGCGCATAGTTCAGCGATTGTGAGTCGTACGCATCAGAAGGAAGAGCGTAAAGAGGCTCGGGCGGAAAGAAGTATGGCGAGGAAGGCCCTGACGGCGCCGCACTGGTCGAATGGCTGTCGTAACCCGTCGAACGTGGTGTTCCTCCATTGTGAGGAGCTATGATGCCTTGAGCACGAAGTCGAATACTGTGGTCTTCAGTCTCGCGTCTTATCTTCCGGAGTCTCTCCGATTGCCTCAATTGGTTTGATCGACGAGACATGATTCCACCCCGAGCCCCGGAGGCTTGTCGATGTGGGGCAGGATGATGATTCCTATTACCACGCTTCTTGGGATCTTTATTGCGGTATCGTGTGGTAGACTGGACACGTCCATCTCTGAGAGCTTGCTCGCTGAGCCTCCACTGATAGCCGCCCTTCTTGTTCGGGTCTTCTCCAGGAGCCTCGACTTTCTCGAATGCCTGTGAGTTGTTAGCAACGAAGTGACCACGGAGAGAGCTCAACGTGCCTTGTTCATGGACAGATTGTGTCGAATACTATTCTGCCAGCCAGTTGACCCTGGATCACGCGCTTTATCAGTATTGGCTTTGAACCAGTCATAGATCTCTCTCAAGACCATCGTGTGAGCTGGCGCATCTCGAAGACACCGAAACAAAGATTTGGCATACGGCTCAGCTTTGTCGCAGTCATTGTCGCCGTCGATGGACATTCCATCGTCACCATAACCAGTCGATGTGTGACTGACAACTTCATCGTGGTGCCGGTGGTAAATGGAATGAGGAACAAGCTCATGGTCTTGAATCGTGATGAGATCATTATCTTGCTGTTGTTGTTGCTCGTATTCGTCTTCATGATAAGAAGGTTCGGTATAGGAAGTCGGGGCTAGATTCGGATAGACCTGGTGGGGGGCAACGGTAGAAGTGAAGGATGAATAGGGGCCATCGTGAGTGGGCACAAGAGAGGGGCTAAGGGATCTTGGGATCGTTGGATCAATGTTCGGTGCGTACTGCGAGGTTGTGAAGAGATGATGGTTGTAGTGAGAGTAGTCCAATGCTGGAGGATTCATGTAGCTTGTAGAGGGCTGGAATAGCTGATAGTTCTCCATCTGCATAGAGTCACCTCCACGGTCTGAAGAGTATGAGAGCTGAAGAGCGTGGGAGCTCAAGGACATGGTCTCATCATACTGTCGATGCCCTTGAGCATCGGTAAAGGTAGGTTCGACGCTGATAGTAGCCATGTTGTCCTGAGATGAAAGCTGGAGGGAATCTTGCTCTTCTTGTGGTGCGGAAGGAAGGCCCACGATAGCTCCACCGTTCCCACGTCCCGTGAGAAGGGTACTCATGCTTTGAATCGGTGACCTGGAATGATATGTTAAAGAGAGCAACGGCGTCAATGACTGCAAATTGCCAGGATCAGGGATGATGATAAACAAGCGCACGAGAGATCTAAAGGCTTCACGGATCGGTGCAAAGAAAAATACTGAGACATTTGAAAGGCTATTGGTTTGATGCTTGCCTGCTCTTGTCTGCAGAAGCGACTATCCGGCTAAGTATCCACGGCCCGGATGACAACGCACCATACGGAACGACGCGTCGGTTATGAGCTCAACGCAAATACTGGATAGAGGCATTGTCACAGCGGCAGAACAGCGGCAGAACAGGGGTAGCCGTTGCAGCCCTGGGCAGATGCACACCGTGCAAAGCGACTTCAAGGCAACAAAAGCGAGGCGGGGGAGACATAAAACGTGACTGAAGATGTGTGCGACCTGACAGAGGTGTAGCCAACCAAGTATGCCAAGACGGAGAGCTCGTGAAACTTGAGCAACCTGCCATTCGGCAGAAACGCTTCAAAGGGTTAACTTGGGCCGTTGTGACATCCCAACAATAAGTGCCTTCAGGATTCTTGTGCAAAGTAGGGGAGCGCAGCATGTTGGTTGGCCTAAGCATTCAAGTTAACGTGGAGCACAAAGCTGGCCGTATCTGGTTTTAGGCTGAAGCTTGATGCTGATCTGCACGACACAAGAGTAACGTGGGTAGGAAATTCTCCGAAGCATGCCACTCTCATAAGGACTGAATCGTCCTAGGCGATCGGTTGTCCGGGCTCCTGGCGTCTGTCCAAAGTGTGCTTTGCAGATGTTTTGGGTTAGCGTAGCACCACGATGCGAAGCGGTGCAGCAAGGCTTTCTATGAAGACCCTGCCTGGTCTAAGGATCAACTTCACCTACCGTGCTTCCCTGTGCTCTTGCATATGTCATGCGATGCGCCGTGAGGCATGAGGCTCGACGAGAGGAGGCGCAATAGCGCCACTTTTAGGCTGGTGTTGCAATGTAGTAATCTATCATTTGATGAGACCGGATCGAATTGATCGTAACTTGGACGGTATCTACCGGACAACTAACGATAGAATCCTCGTGCTTAGAAAAAGCACATCATGAGCGCTATAGGCAGGCGCGGTACCCAACTGCAAGAAGGATCACTTCCGGTAATAGATCTATTCCGGTCAGCAGCGGTTGGTCGAGTGGGGATGCAGCTTCTACGTACCTTTTTGAACTGGAAGCTCAGCGTGAGAATGCCCTGGAATCGTCAGTGGCCAACGGGAACCTGCAGATTGCTGAAATCAAAGACGTACCTTGTCGAAATTACTTCTAAAACCACGCTCCCTCTTCGCGCTATAGTCCCATTCTTTGTCGATGATCCGGAAAGCGATATCGGTGTAGGGCGGTCCGGCGATAAATCGTATCACGCAAGTGTCTTCTTCGCCGGCTTGTGCAAATGACTGACCCCGCTTCCGGCCTCCTTCGCGCTCGATCTTGTACGTGGGTGCTTCATACGTGCCGGCGAGCTCGGGATAAAAGATTGCAAATTTGTAGCCTTGAACTACTTTTGGAGGCGGGTTCTCGTGGTCATAGTGCGTTTGGTTGTACTTGTTCCATTCGTAGCCCATTTGAACGCGGTTGAAGAACAGAGGCTTTCGTGCTTCGCTCCGGCCTTTGAGACGTTCTGAGGGCGTGATCACAGATTCTTCGGCGGTAAAGATCTCCTCGTTCTCCATCATGCCACGACCTACCTCACGTTCGTATAATGCGAAAGCAGCCTGCTGAAAGTTCTCCTCTTCGGGCGCAGCGAACCGAGAGCCCATACCAGCTGAAGGTTGAGGGAAAATAAGGCTCTTCGGTTTTTCCACTCGCTTCTTCTTTGCAGAGACATACCCCAGGCGCAATATTCTTCGTCTACTGTCCGTAACACTTCGCAGAAATGCATCTTCGTCCAGTGATTGTAATCCCTTATCTTCAGCACGAACCTTGAGTAATGGCTCAGGATCGTACGAAGCAGAGTCTGCTGGTCGAGCGCCGGCTGAAGCTGCAAGCTCTTTCATCGGTCGCAGCCTCTCTTTGACATTGTCCGCGTCCTGCTTTTGTTGTCTTCGTAATGTATCCAATCGTTTGTCGACGATAGCCCGGGACATGCTCCGTAGCTTCGATCGTGCTTTATAGACTTGTGCTGAATTTAGAAGATGTTCCCAATAATCGGTATCAATTGGCTCGTTTGATCGCAGCTTTCCCTTTATCTGTTTTTCGAGCTTCTCCAATTCAGCAAACGTCTTCGATCCGAGTAGACGATCGACATCTGCAGCTACATTGCTCACACCTCGTGCAGATGGTCCAGAGTTTGTGAGTTTACTGATTCGGTCATTACAGAGAAGCTTAATGTTCTGTTTAAGATTAGCCTTTTCTCGAATGGAACGGGGCACATGCAAACTACGAACCTCCCAATAATCCAAGTTTGTAGGATGCTTCTCGAGCTTCAAATAGGCATCGACCTCGGTGGCCAGCTCTTTCACTTGTGCCAAGTTGAAGTCTTCCAGAGCGCCTGCTGGGTCTGGGATTTCCAAAGTCGAGCCGTTCTCATCCTCGTCTCCGTCTTCGTCTTTGTCCAGGATATCTCGCGTTGGGTCGATTGTGGCCAGAGTGACGACGAAAAGGTCAATGGGCTCCTGGCGACCGGCTTTCACTCTCAGTATAGCTTTCTTCTTTGCCTGTCGTAGCGCGAATTTGTCTTCTCCTGCTACCCATGCGTCTTCCTGCTCATCGACTGGGGCTGATCGCTTCTTAGGGATAGAAGATGTTGGTCGGGAAGCTGGACCTCGAGAGGACGAAGGGGCCGGTTTTCTCCATGGTGGTATGTCTCCACGGTTTGCCATGGTTGTGAGAGGAGTGGCAAGTTTAAGACCGGATTCGGAGTTGAACAATGAAGAGGGACTCGGAGATCAAGAAAACGCGCTACTTCCGCTTTTGGAAATTATCACGTGGAAGGGACTCTGCATGTGAAATTGGGATTGGGCTCTCCAGTTTCTTCTCATCCTTATCATGATCGTTTGTTCCACAATTCATTACCAGAGGCCTATCTGCATGACCCCGATCTCTGTGAAGACTGTATCTGCTGAGTGTGCTTGTATTCATTCCCAACTCACCATCAGACCGGCCCTTTATTTATTCCCACCTAATATCGCTATCGCCATCTCGTCTCGACCAAGACGCTTGAGAATTTGAGGTATCACAAATCTCAACTCTTTGAAGGAATCCTACCTGGGCAGTGGTGATGGGCTCATCTTAGAGAAAGCGTCTTTGGAAGGTTCATGATGACGGGAAAGTAAAAGATGTCTCCATATATTCTCCTTTCGCCTTTTTGAGTGCAGATTAAAGCTAAGGGGTATCATATACAGCCTTTACTCCTGACAGAATTTATAAAAAGTTGCAGGTAGGCGATGAGACAGGTGCCATTCAAGACAGATGAACAGTTTAGCCTGCGTCCTGTAGGACCCGAGGTGGGACACCAGGCATGCAAAAGACAGCACACCCAGCTACCTCAGCACCGTTTCCTTCTCTCCATACAATACCAAAAACACAATATCCCATATCTGATCAAACCTCCACCAGCCCCTCCTCGAACAATCCCTCCACCATCCTCAGAAACCTCTTTCGATACTCCGGCGCATCAGTCGTAATACTCATCGGCCCCTTCCTCGCAAAGAAATTGAAACTCTTAATCAATCCCGTCATTAACTTCGCTTGCGTCCTATGTTTCGCCCAGAAGAAGTCCAGAACCACTGCTCTGTATACCCATTTGCCATCTGTGGATTCCACGCCTGAACGCCACGGCGATGCTTTAGCGGGGATCGTTGCAATGGAAGAGGCGGAGGAAGCAGGGTACCGGACAAGGAAGAGGGAGTAGTCGACCGCGTTGCAGGTGGATAGGAGCTTCGTGTCGGCTTCGAGCGTTTCGAGGAGTTGGATGCGTGCGTATTCAGGAACTCGAATGCGATCCTCAAATTTGTCAACGAGCCTCTCTTTCGTACTTTCAGACGCCAAATATCCTCCTGCAATATCTCGTTCGGGGTAGAAGTAGGATATCGGTTTCAAATCGTACGTTTCCCATTCATTGGGTGTAGACGAGGTGGATTGCCCGTAGAGGATGTTTTCCATGACTATATGACAGGCGGGGGCGAGACCGAGGAGGGAACCGAGGGTTAGGTATGGCGAGTAGAGAAAGTCGGTTATGCGGACTAGGAGGGAGTTGGGCAGGTTGGTAATATGAGAGGTGTATGGATTGAGCAGATCGTGAGCGAAGTAGCGGTATTCGGACGGTCGGGGGAGGGATTTGATTAGGTATTTTGAGTTCGGGGTCGTGAAGAAAGTCTATATAGCACAGGATCATTAGCTTCTTCTTCTTCTTCTTCTTCTTCTTCGGAGATGGGATGGGATGGGATGGAAATGCATGTAAACATACCGAACCCGAATATCCCAAATCGCCAACCGCCTTCAATTCCTCATCTTTCCCATTGCTCCTGAAGGACTCCCGATATTCATCCTCATCAATCTCCCACTCTTCATCTCTCAGTCTCTTGAATACACTATCCGCATAGCGCGCAAGTATGATCCGAAAGAACGAGAAGAAGGCGAGGATACGGCCGACGACAGTTCGCTTGTCGTGTTCTTGGTCGTGGAAGATGGCGCTGAGGATGGACTTGCTGATTTGATTGTCGCGTCGACCCATCTTGAAGATGTATGTGGAATGTTTATAGTTCGTGGAGGATCAGCGGAATCGGACCGACGCTTTCGGGTTTTGCTGAGACCACGATGCGTTACGTCATGCTGTGCCTAAGAATAGGTCCGAGCACGCGACAAAATTGACTTGACAATCCTCAGACTCTCAGTCCTTGTACCTATTCTTTCGCCCTAAGCGAGTTCGTCAATCCAGTCCCTACTCCCTAGAATCACAAAGTCTTCATCAAAGCCCAACCGCTTCTTCCATTACCGTCTTACATTGTGCTATCTTCTCGTCTCTGAAACATTGAAAACTCTTGCCATATCCCAACCCCCAAAAAACCATCATCGCCGTGTCTTATTATCCACCCACCATTCATTCGAGACCAGCTCCAATTTAGGCATCAAAACTTACTTACCCCATATCATCATTACACCAACACTTCCCCCTTCCTTTTGTTTTCTTCCTTGACTGGAGTCGAGTCGAGTGGCGAAAAAAATTGGTTGATTTTACCAAGGAAAAACTGACGTCTCGATTTATGAGGAAAGTTGTGTGTGAAGAACAAGCATGTTACAAGTGGGTAGGGCTTGATTCGACGCCCCCTAAGGGAGAGAGTGATCATTTCAAGCGTGGGAAGAGTCTTTGTTCTGGCAGTTAAAGTGATGTGGTGAGATGAGAACGAGAACAGACTCTGGTCGATGCATGGCATGGCAGTAGTATTGACTCTGACCGGAGTTTTGTGTGCCTCTCGTCAACATAACAGTGTAAAGAAAGGGTTCCAAGTCCCCTCTCTTCTCATTTCACGCTCATTCCATGAAAAGTAAAGTAAGATATTTTTACAGAAACCCAAAATAGTAAAAACATATCACGAGATCAAGTGCCAGAAAAAACGCCAGTTCGCGCTTCTAATTCCCAAAAACTGCACTGCCAGAACCCGAAGAAGGTCCGGTTACTCACACGAACCTATCCATCCAACTCAAATACGCCATTCTTGAAACCCATCACCTAAGGCGTCATCCTGATCGCCTTCGGATCCCGCGACGAGAAGCCAACCTCTATGGTAGTATCTTTTATCGGATTTCCATCCTTATCCTTATGCTCGGGCTGCGGCAGCACCCAATTCTGTCTCACGGGACTCCAATACGACAAGTCCTTCCTCGTCAGTGGGATCTTAAACTCGTGACGTCCATTCGTCTTCTCAATGAAGATTTTGTCCCAATTCCTGAGTACTCTCTTCGGACTGATAATGGTTTCGCCTGTCTCCGCGTCAAAGTAAGGCGAAGGGATGTTAACATAGACCTGCACCACAGCTTGGCCAGGGAGAGGACCTTTGTTTGTCAACGTGCCCTTCACTTCGATCAAAGTGGTGTAAAGATCCGGATTTCCACCTTGGCCACCACCAGCAGGTGAGGGTGGGCTTGGCTGATCTATCGAGAAGCCGGGCGGATATTGTGGAGGACCTTGACCAAGTCCTTTGACACTGTCGATGTATGGATAAATGTACTTTCTCAACTTGCGGAAGCCTTTAGGGAAGAGGGCCGAAGAGGGGTCAGGAATCTTCGTCTCGTATCTAGGTGGAGCAACTTTATCGTATGGACGATTCTTGGGAAGCATCTTGAACTTCTCTGCAACCGATAGCCAGTGAATTTGCCCGCTGGAGAGTTGAAATTCGGTGTAGGACAACCCGAATCCGAAGGGATAACGTGGGGTGATGTTGTAATGATCGAAATGACGATAGTCAATCAGTAGACCTTCGGTAAAGTTCTGTTGAGGGACAAGCCCTTTCGGGGATGTGAGGATCGGTGCTGATGGACCGTAGTCTTCCAGGCTCTTGCCAACAGTGTATGGAAGACGACCACTTGGGTTGGTATCACCAAAAAGAACGTCTACAAGCGCATTGCCGGATTCTTGCCCAGGCAGCATAGCAAATACAATTGCTTTGACATTGGGGAGGTCAGCGAACTTCTCGACAAGCACAGGGCCGACAGAGTGTATTACAACGACTACATCTCCGGTGCCGTTGTTGCCGCAGTGCTTTGCTGTCTCGATGACTAACTTCTCTCCATTGTGCTGCAGCAAGAGATTGTTTCTGTCGCCCTTGATCCCCTCAAAGGCAAGGTAGCCTTCTCCAGCATCTGCGTTGACAAAGACCATGCACATGTCAGCATCGCTGGCAAGTTTCTCCATTGCTTTTGAGGTCTGGGTGCTTCCGGAGAAGCCAATCTGGACCTTGGTGAGGTCGTATGTGGCATTCAGTGCTTCAACTGGTGAAACAAGATATGGGAAGTCCACAGCACCACTGCCCCATCCAGAAGCAAGCGTTCCAGTATTGCAAGAACGGTCGACGCATGCGTTGATGCCATCTTTGTTGTTCCGAGCGTCCTCTCCAATGACCGCGACTCGGAACTTCCTGTCCTTTGTGTCCTCTTTCTTGTGTCCGGTCTTACTCAGAGGAAGAATGTTGTCCTCGTTCTTTACAACCACGGTTCCCTCAGCTGCTATTTTACGTGCCAAGATACCGTGAGCTTTCGCCCCTTCACCTTGAACGTTGATGAACTTGTTGACGATTCCTGTGGCCTTGTCGTCACTGGCTGGATGAAGCAAGCCGATCTCCTCATTGGTGAAGGAAGAGAAGTTTGGTCCATCTCCATTGTATAACGTCCTGTTATCCTGCCCAAGCTGGTACCATGCAGCGGCGATGCGAGTAACCATATCGTTCAGCCGTTCAATCGGAACAGACCCATTGAGCACAGACCTAGTCAGTTGCCCGCCCCAGAGTGAGTTACCGTCCTGCCATTGAAGGCCATCACCTGGCATGTTGACGTCCAGTCCAGCCAAAGCACTGGCAACTCCACCACGCTGAGCGAGCCAATCAGACTGGATGAAGCCTTGGAATCCTAGCTCATCTTTGAGAACCCCATTCATCAGCTTACTGTTTTGGCATGCATATGAATTGTTGACCTGATTATAGCTGCACATGATCCTATTTGAGATGTTAGAGATCTGTGCATTTTGAAGTAAATATCGAAAAACCTACGATCCGACTCCAGCGCGAATACTTTCTGCAAATGGCCAGGCGTAAAGCTCGTGCAACGTCCTATCATCAATGTTTGAGGAGATAGCATTCGGTCGTTTCCAAGCCCAAGCCTGACGGAAATGTTCCTGCTCGTTCCCTACAAAGTGCTTCGCCGTAGCAATGACATTTTGGGACTGTATTCCTCTGATCGTTTCAGCAGCTGCAATGCCTTGTAGTACTGGGTCAGAGCCGAAACCTTCCCAGACTCTGCCTCCTAAGGGCGTGCGGCCAATTGGTCCCATGGAAGGCCCAAGAAGGACATTGACACCTTTAAGACGTGCTTCCAGTCCGTGAGCTTGTCCGCGCTTGTACATGAGGTCCTTGCTCCAAGTTGCCCCCACGGTAACGCCTGCTGGCCAAGCGGTCGCATTATCCGCGAACCTGAGGCCTAATGGTCCGTCCTGTAGACAGAGGCTCGGAAAGCCTAATCGGGGAACTGGTCCAGTATTGCCTACACACATATCCATACTCCAGCCCGTTCCCGTCGTCATGTTGACCTTTTCGACCAGCGTCATCTTCTTGACAAGCTGAGCAGCCTTTCTGTATGCACTCTCCCATTCCTTATGGACGCCACCAAGAGGCGAGGGATACCATGCTGGGCTCTGTCCATCCTCCGGGGCAATCTTGACGGCCCAAATGCCGCCAGCACTGAGTAGACCAAGAACTGTTGCAAAGAACAAGGCTATCATCCACGAGCAGAACTTGGTGGGGACCAAGTGTCTCCGAGCCCATGACCTCCTCTTTGACTCTGGTCCTAGATGATAGCCATCGCTGTCCTCCAGATTACTCCGACTCTTCCTCTGCTTCTTTTTCTTCAACGTGCCGGCATCGTAATTGAGAGGATCATGCTCTTCGATGTCTTCGAACTCGGATTCATCAGATGAGGCAAAGCCTGCTTCTAGGGATGGGCGGAGAGTCGAGGCATCCTCGTCTCTGTATGGACCCTCGAGCTCGACTTCTTGGTTGACACTCTTGTAAGCCATGGTGGAGGGCGGAGGTGGATTGACGCGGACAGAGCATGCTGTGAGAAGGAAGAAGTTTTGGGGAGCAAACAGTGCCTAATGAGCTACCACCGCATTCAGGAGACTCCCAACGGCGTACCACACAAACTTGCTCGGTGCTGTCGTCGCGCTGTGTCCCCTCACGTGCCCCTATTCTATCGCGTGGTTGGACTGGAAGTGCATCATTAGCGTTCCCGAACCTCAGCCCTATCTTGATAGGTACCTAAGAATATATGATTTGGTCCGAGACAGGACTCCAGAACTACATCTAACCACCAACATGCTACCATTTGCCCTCCTACTCTGCCTTGTTCCGTTGATCACATCTGCCTATCGCTATGATGGACTTCAGGTGCCCCTACAGCTCGACGAGCAGGCAAAGCCCTTCAACAAGTCATCATTCGATGAAAGTATCGTTTCGTTCATGAAAACACGAGAGATCCCAGGTCTCAGCGTTGCTCTGACATATGACGACCGCTTGATATACGCTTCAGCATTTGGCTACGCGGATCGAGAAGAAGACCTTCTCGTGACCACGTCTGATCGCTTCCGTTTGGCAAGTGTGTCCAAAAGCATCACCGCGATAGCAATCATGCGCCTCGCAGAGCTTGGTGTGTTGAATCTTACTTCACGAGTTTTCGGGAAAGGCAGTATATTAGGATCGATCTACAGTAGCAAGACCTACAATGAATGGGAAAAGCAAATCACCATCCGGCACCTCTTGGAGCACAGCAGCGGATTCGTCAACGAAGATATGTGCGGCGAGGAATGTGATCCCACGTATCTGCCAGAAACTATGGAGCTCAATCAATGGGATCTGGTGAGAACATTGTTGGACAAATACACGCCCTCTCATGCCCCAGGCACCTTTGCAAGTTACTCGAACTTTGCATATTTCATTCTTGGGAGAGTGGTGGAAGCTAGCTCTTCTACAAATTATTCTTCCTACGTTGTCGACCAGATACTGAAACCGCTGAACATCACGTCCATACAGATTGCCTCTGACAATAGAACCGATGATGACGTCTCATACTACGATTTTGAAGATGCAAACGCACCATACACCTTCCACGTCTCACGCAGAGACAGTGTTGGAGCGTGGACAGCCTCACCAGTCGATCTTGTTAAGATATTGACCTCCATCGACGGACTGCCAGGTCGAAAGGACATGCTTACTCCTGAATCGACAAAGGTCATGTTCTCCAAAAGTAGCATAACGAACTCGAGATACGCCAAAGGCTGGACAGTCAAGCTCAATCCCGATCTTAAGCTTATCGAGGCAGCGAAGGATGGAGGCTATCCAGGGACGAATGCTTACTGGAATATCAACTTTCAGAACAAGACCTCGTATGCTATTGTTATCAACAGAGAGATCGAGAAGTTGCCGAAGAAAGGCTTCAATGGAGGGCACGATTTGAAGACCCTAATGGATAACTTGACACATTCAATCACAGAATGGCCAGTGTGGGATCTGTTCGATTCTTGACGTTCGGAGGGTGAGTGCCTGGGGTAACAGCACATACATCACTATCATAAACGGACGCTGTACTCGCGGCAAAGACAGTTCTAGAGATAGCCAGACGGTCTCATATCTTTGATTGAGGGAAAGCTTGAACTGGAACGCATTTTTGAGCGGCTTCTGGTGCTCATCGCGCTTAGTAATGACTTTTCCGAAATATCTTGCATGCTTGAGACATCGAAATTGAGCCCAAATTTCTTAGAAAAATTGATTTTATACATGCTATAGGAATCGATCTCCCTAAGACTAGGAAACAAAATCTTGCATGTTGCAGTTAGGTACTATATTTTTCTTCAATTCGCCTAGGTAGAACTAGTTCTAGTCTTCAACGAGACAGCAGCGGAACCTGGCCGCATGAGAGAAACGCCGATAAGAATGTGACTCCAGTAAATTTGCTGCGCCCAAGGTCACATCAGCCATTGAGCTGCTAAAAGCTGTTCACGAGTGAGAATATAGCCCAGCACACAGTAAAAATTTCCATCACGAACTGCATCTCCACTTCCCGTCGCGCCTTTCCAATTCCTTGTATTCGTGATCCAATCCCATCATCCACATCGCGAGCTCACATTCACAAACCACCACACAATGGCTCTGACACGCCCACAGTCGTTCAAGCGCCTTGCCGTGAACTTCGGAACTCAAGTACGGTATTACTCTGCACCAGGAGAAGGCACGATACCTCCAGCGAAGGCGAAATATGTCCCCTCATCTGGCACCTACCCCAAAGGTTTTCTCGCTGCCAGTGCCCACGTTGGGGTCAAGGCCTCCAATACTAGGTTTGACGATCTCGCTCTCGTAGCTTCAGAAACACCATGCGCAGGCGCCGCTGTTTTCACGAAGAACAAGTTCCAAGCTGCTCCGGTAACGGTAACGCGGGATATGCTACAGAGAAGGCATGGAGATGGCATTCGAGCTGTTGTGGTTAACTCAGGTTGTGCCAATGCTGTGACAGGGAAGGGAGGGATTGAAGATGCTGTAAAGATGGGCGAGGAGACTGACAAGTGCTTCGACGAGAGTTACAACAACGATGGAAGTGGCTCAAGGACTGTGGTCATGAGCACTGGTGTGATAGGACAGCGGTATGCTTCGAACCGCTGCGTATGACCTTAAAAAGATATACTGACCCTCGCAGACTACCTTTGAAAAAGATCCTCCACAAGATCCCATCTGCCTACTCGGATCTGGGCTCGAGCCACTCCCACTGGCTACGAGCTGCCCGAGCCATCTGCACTACAGACACCTTTCCTAAACTGCTCTCCCGCCAATTCACACTTCCGGGATCGAATGAAAAATACAGCTTGGTCGGTATGACGAAAGGAGCTGGCATGATTCACCCAAACATGGCAACTCTTTTGGGCATAATTTGCACGGATGCACCAATTGCCTCGCCAGCCTTGTCCGCCCTTCTTACATCAGCAGTGGACAAGTCCTTCAACAGTATCTCTATCGACGGTGACACGAGTACCAATGATACCGTTGCTATCTTGGCAAATGGAGCTGCAGGTGGACCTAAAATCATGGACAATCTCAGTCCGGCATATGCAAAAATGCAAGAAACCCTGACAAGCTTTGCGGAAGATTTGGCAAAGCTAGTTGTTCGTGATGGGGAGGGTGCGACCAAGTTTGTCACCATCCGAGTCACGAACGCGAAGCGATATGAGGATGCGAAACGCGTTGCCTCCACTATTGCACGATCACCGCTTGTGAAGACTGCTCTATATGGCAAAGACGCGAATTGGGGACGTATCCTATGCGCCACAGGTTACGCTGAGGGCGTGCAAGGCGTCGTTCCCACAGAGACCAGCGTGAGCTTCATCCCTTCGGACGGCAGCCCAGAGTTGAAACTCCTCGTCAACGGAGAGCCACAGAATGTGGACGAAGCCAGGGCAGCTGAGATCTTGGGGCCAGAGGACTTGGAGATTGTAGTCAAGTTGAGTGAGCAGCCAGGTGAGGAAGCAGTTTACTGGACTTGCGATTTCAGTCACGAATATGTTACCATCAATGGTGACTACAGGACTTGATCTTCGACATGATCTGAATACTAATCGAACCTTTGGGCGACTTTGTTTTGAGCGACTCATGGACAGAGGCAGGGCCGGAAAAAGCGATAATTGGAAATAGGACCTTTGCAATGCCTGCGGACTGTCGATGCATCCCAATTAAGTTTCTCAAAATCAGATCGCGAGGTTGGACAATCTTGGTGAACATAAAGTTTCGCGCTCATGCATCAGTCGCCTTTCCGCGGCTGTACAAGTCGTGGTGAGTGTGAGCTGCTGACCTTCCAGTCCCTCTCATTCTGCTATTTTTTTCGTCTCCTACGGTCTTCTCGGGTTGGGTCCCGAGTTTTCAGGTCGGGTGCTGAACCAAGCAGTGAGTCTTGTACCTTCATACCGATTGTGTACTACGCGACATTCGACGCCTCTCTCTTCACAGACTTGCTGCTTTCCGAGATTCTAGACAGGGTCAGAACGAGAGAACTGTCAAACGGTCTGACAGGCTGTGGACCACGTCAAGTCTGGTAACAGGTAGGAATCGGCTCGCTTGAGCCATGGATCCTGTAAATAGAGTTTCTGTAGCCAACTTCATAATCGAAAACAATCTGCTCAGCATGGAGAAGACCTCTGTGGCCCCTTCTGTCCTCAAGGCTCAGTCTGCTCGGCAACTTTCGTGGACTCCTTAACAGCATCGGAGGTAGGCTATTCTGCGATTTATCCTTGCTTTCAACTATGCTAACTATTCAATGGCAGTCAATTGTAACATGACAGTCATCGTTGCGACAGTCTTCATAGCGGCTGTGTGCCTGTTCAGCACCTTAACAGACGCCTACGTGGGTAACGCTCATTGGAGAAGAGACCGGGCATGGGAACCTGCATCTCCAAATCATCATGAACGATACCATAGCATACAGGAGTCACATCCTGAAGCGAAGCAGTCCTTGTACTCTGAAGCACATCCAAGGCTACCGACACCGTCTCGCCCTCTTCATCGAAGATCGGAGAGCAGTTCTACAATCATCCATACCGCATACAACGGCCATAGCATCGATACCACGGTTGTTAAAGCCAATCCTACGTCGATCACCAATGACGATACAACGAGCAGGTGGGGAAAAGAAAGGTCACAGATCACGAAGAACCCAACAAGTCAGCACCACTTGAACGTCTCCATTATTCCAGCTTATGGCAATCATACCTTGTTCCATACAAATCGATGGAGAATCGACAACACCGTTACCCCTTTCCAACAGATCCATTCGCCACCAAATGACACTGGGGTGGACTTGTGTCTAAGAGCCTGTATCGAGGAACTCAAATGTGCCTTTGCTGGGTTTACACAGCGGAACAACTCATTACAAACAAAAGTAAGAATGGGGCTGGTTGATTATGTGAAGATGGCCTGTTCCCTGTATGCCTCTGATATTGGGACTGAGAAATTGGAGGCTACGAATGTTGATGAAAAGAGAATTCTTGGACCCGACTTCTTGGCGATTGTCGAGGACAGGGTGGAGGACAACACGGTGAATGCCTTTCTGAAGAAGGATAAATGGTGGAGGAACGATGAGGCAAGGTCAAAGGACATTTCGGATGGGCATGATGTGCGAGCTGTTAAGACAAATCGACGGGTACGTTGCTTTGATGTTGGTTTGAGGTGAAAGCAAGCTGATTTGGGATTAGGGGACTACTTAGGCTCGATGCTCTATCGACTCTTTCGCCTCTCGTGCCTTCCCCACCAGCGAAGCGAACAAGCCATTGTGCCGAGGTGAGTACCCACAAACTCGAGAGTCACCTGACACTCCGAACAACAATGAAGTGTTTGAACAATTCAGATATACCGGACTGCGGGAGAACGTGTGGTAGGACAACTACGACCTCAACTACCACAAGCTGCACGACCTTTACTGATCTTCTACCTCCTTCAGCAGTAGGAACAATACCGTTGTTAGATACACAGTTAGTTAGATGGGTCATGGGATTTGGGGTTTTTTGATAGTTTGAACGGAATTATTGAATTTGATGTTTTGTGAGATACTTGATACTTGATATTTTGATGGCTTGGGAAGACATTTGGCAGCAGTTTGATATGGATACTTAAATATGAATTCGATAATCACCTAGAAGCTATTCATACCCTTGATTATTCCTACCGATCCAAATATAAATATCTCAATCTCTAATACAAAATAGGGTTCCGAGCAAACTAAATCGAGTTGACTAATTTCAATGATAGAAATCAAGTTGAAGAAAATTGGATTGACTCGGGGATATCGAGTATTACCTTCGTATAATAAGTACGGGAATGTATGGTATACTATAAACCGAGTGCCTTACCTCTCCCTGGGTGAATGTAAGTCCTCTTCCTATAATTTAGTAGATATAATATCTAAAGTTTATGATACTGGCTCTTCGAGTACCTAGGGAAATTTAAGTAGACTCTACTCGACCTTTCGCTATTACACTTAAAGTAATATGCTTGAAGATCCTGGATTACGAGTGATGATCCAAGTAACCGCTAGGATTAATAGGACTTCATAATATCCTGTAAATCTGAAAATGATGCCGTGAAAAATGAGGAATCATCGAATCCAAGCACGAGTCTCTTCACCAAGAAGGTGTTCTACTAAATATCTTCCCAGATATTGGATCCCCAGCTTCCAACCTACCGAAATACCAGTATAAACAAGCAGATATCAAGTAAAATCCCAATCTCCATCATTCCCAAGTGAAGCCCCATCAATTACTTATCCCCAACCACCTCCCCATTCAACCCATACCACGGCACATCCTCCTGCCCAATCTCCGCACAAGTCAAATACCGAATCCCATTCCCCTCAACGTCAAGCATCAGATGATTCCTGCACAGCTCATCCACCGTCTCCTTGGCAAAGTCTTTCAAGATCTTGATATCGTTGCCTAATTCCTCGTGATCAAAGCCCACGCCCAACTCCTGCATGTTCTTGTAAACCTGCCAGATGGGCATGTACTCGTCACCGCCTTTGTGAAGCTTGCGATAGACGGCGCCTCTCTTGATTGGGTCGTCTTCGGCTTTGTCGAGAGAATCGGCGAGCCAGTCGCGGAAGAGGGCAACGGCAGTCCACGAGTCTTTGTTGCTTTGGATGGATACGCGAACCAGAGAGTCGCCTTGTTCAATGTGTATAGAGTTTTGAAAGAGTTTCATGCCCACGAGGACGCAGTCCATAGTCAATTTTTCCGCCTTAAGCTTGACTCGCTCAAGGAAGTACCTATTGAGCTTGTATTTGGGAGTCTTCCATGGCCAGTGATTTTCATTGTATGTCCCGACGAGGTGAACGTAGGCTTCCGTCAAAATCGAGTCGTCGCGTAGGTAGGTCGCCAGTATCGCAAACTTTGGAGGATCGTCCTTGATGGCGAGGAATAATTCTTTGCGGTACTGGTGGAGATAGTTGGCGACTGATGGGCGGAGAAGGTAGGCGCAGTCGTACAGCTCGCAGCAAAGTCTGATAAGTTTGTGGACGGCGATTATGGTGTCCTCAAATGATTGAAAAAGATCGTCAACTAATCTAAGATCGGTACCATGCATGAGTAGCAAGAGAAGCTTGTAGGCGTATACAATGGGTATCGTTTCAGCTCTTGGTTGTGGGGTTGTAAGACTCGTGCTTTCCCAACAACGCAAGGCGAGCGTTATCGAAGGTTCTTCTGTATCCTCCATTTTCACGTCTGCCTCATCTGGCCCCTCCAACTTAACCACGGGATTGTTATAAAGAATTGAAGAGAATCTTTCTCTTGATACCGCTTCTAAGCTTTTGGCTCCAACCGGCAACTCGAAAAAGCCTATGATTCCTTCCACCCTTTCCGACCCGATGGGTAGAGAATGATTTTCATCTTTCATGAAAGGGCTGCAGGATCCGTATTTTGGTAGTTTGTCGTACATCCAGGAAGACTTTCTCAATGCCTGACCATCGACTTTGTAGATGTGATCTTTTGCGAGGTAAACCAAGACGTCGGCGCTATGAGAGGCTCCTGGTAGCTTCTTGACAGCCATGGATGGGGCGTAGATCGTACGGGGTGGCGGTACAAAAGAAACTGAGGTTAAGGGTGTCGTTTCTGCTGACGGATCTCTTTTTATCTTTCGAGAAGAGTGTTCAACTTCTGGCGGGGCCGAAGCCGCCCTTTTCAGCTTTATCCGGTTAGCTACGGATACTGGCAGAAGGTGTTATGGGGCATACCAAACGAGGCGATGTAAGGCGTTCAGCGCTTGTGACGTTCGTGGGTGGCGGTTCCGAGTGCATGTTGATTCGAGAGTTCAAAATACCCATGGAAGATATTAGTGGAAATGAGTTAGCCAACGTAGTGTTGGTCGGCGAATACCGAAGCTGGCAACATCGATGGTGAGATGTATGGATGAGCCGTTGATGGAGGTAATGGGCTTGATGAAAGAGTGCGCAACTCTGATTTGAGGATCAGATCTTATTCGAGTTTGAAGGTAAGGTTTGAACAGAGCAGAGTCGGGTCGCTCACGTTTCCCAAACCTTGGAAAGTAGATAGCGATAGACAGAGACCACGACGCTTGAGTTTTCGTAGAGGAAGTTACGAAGAAAACTTTGCATATAGAAGTAAGGCTCTTCCTCCGTAGCTTGCGTGGATGAGAAGCTGATGAAGGTCGGAACAGGAAATGCGCCCAAAATCCCAGACTGGACGATGCAGAAACTGAACGTGTCTGAGATTCCTGCTTCTTTCCGGGTCACATATTAAAGGAGAAAGCCGAGTAATAGAAAGAGGTTGAAACCTGGCAGATTATACAAGAGCGGCAGAATTGACTCTACAGCCATCACCAGAACGTGAGATGAATAGGAATTGCCTATCGTTGGATCTGTTAGAGCACATCCGTGTATATGGACTGCTCAATTCTGCCTTACAAATCATCATAGTGCTCACAACGACAAGACCAAGAAAGAGAGTGCAAAATTTCCGAGCAGTGTCAAATTGAGTCTAGCCCTCAGCCGAGAGCCAAAGCAGCAGACTCCCAGCAACGCTTTTCTTCAGATCTCCAGGACTCTGAAAGGATAGATTTGGACTTGAGAACTTGTCTTGGGCCTTGGAATACGAGGTTTCGCAGTACATCTCCGCCAGGCTCTTACAACTGCGGATATAGTTGGCGTCGTTTTGCATTGTCCCGATCCTCGATAGCTGCGTAGGAACTGATTATTCGGGTTTCCTAAAGGATCCTCATCCATTCGTAAACGACTGCTCGCGAGCCAGGAAGGCATCAGAGTCGGCCAACACGCCGAACTGCACACTGGTTGTTGCTCGTCCAAATGCCCTCGTTGCGGCGCAACAGTAAACAAAAGAGAGTATGAATCATCTTTCAGTGATTGAAACAAAGAGTCATAGTATAGGTTCGTATGCGTTCCATATACATTCCCAGATGATTGGACATTGGTGTTCTGTTTCCCAGAAAAAACTGCCAACAAAGCATTCCCAGGCCATTCCTTCCCGTTGCCCCCAGCAACGCAAAAAAAGGCCCGATGTTTACATCTGACATCAACATCAATTACTTTCCAGACATAAAACTTGCAACAATCCGCGCAAGATTCAACCATAACAGCTACTCTTCTACAACTCTACCGATAGCATACCATCGCTCAATTACTCTACCACACACTCGATAACCGGAAACATGTCCTCCACCAACGTCCTCTCGGAACGTTCCTCCAACATCCCCGTCTCGCCCGAAAAGAAGGACGCAAAAGATTCAAAGGAAGCACCAAAGTCGCTCGAATACCACCGTCAAATGCTCGAGTCGCGCTTGAAGGAGCAGAAGTTAGTGCCAGACATTTCTTTACAATCGTCCTCCTCTACCAATGCTACCGCTACCGCCACCAATTCGTCCGGTGCAGGTGCAGGTGTAGCCAAAGGTGTCCCAGGAACCACTCATGCTCACCACCTCTTTCCCTTCTATAGTGCCGAAAAGACCTATGTCTCGCCATCTGATACCATCCAATCACCCGCGACTCAGAAACTTGCTGCGTTCAGGACGAAGCATTTGAAAGCGTGAGTTACTCCAGTCCACACCTAGGCTCTATGACATGAAGAAGGCTAACCAGCATGGCGAACGCAGCGCCAAACCACGCTCCCTCTTCGCCAAAACCACAGCCAAGAACGCAGGCGACCTAGCATCCACAAGCACAAGCACAAACTCCTCTCAGGACAAGAACTAAACTTGATGGACTGGAAGAGACTAGGTGTATGAATATGTTAGTCTTTGCGCATGACGGGGTTGTTTTGATGATACTCGTATTTCTTGTACGACGGGATGCCTATTCGGGGTTGAATACAGGCAGGCAGGCAGGTGTACGGCACGATTGGCGTTTATGGATAACGGATTCTCACAATGGATTTGATTACGAGGGAGTTCCTTCTCTCTCACTTGACCTTGGCTGTCAGATAGATGGTCTATCATTGTTCATGGATATATGAATGAATAAGAGGCCCCCAATGCCACTCATACACGTGGTAATCAAGCAATTACCTTTCACTATCTTGCCTGAGGCTTCGTGACCATTCTGCCCCCTTCGTCCACCTCTCTTCTCATACTCAAGAACAGCCTCTTATTCCCAATCTGGGATCAATATCAACCCTTTGAAAATCATACTAATACACTGACAAATTTTGATTGCAAAGCAAAACGTCGTGTTACGAAAAGGGTAAACACATCTTCTCCTATCTTTCCTCCTAACAACACGCATATGAGATTGCATCGAATCTGGTGATACAAGTACGGGATAAGAGGGGAATATGCGAATCACTGAAAAAATCATGTTGTTTCATTCTTGCTCGGTTGGGAATCTGGCATCTCAAAAGATCAAAAATCTTTAAATTTTCGATATTTAGTCGTAGTCATTTTCTCACCTCTTAGAACCAGTAGGCTACTTGCCGGTTGGTCAACGTGTGGAAATCATCGTCATGAAACAGACTCTATCTCGTACTGTGCATTTCCAGAGCCCACTATGCAGTTTATACACCATGAGCTTTCCAAAACAGTACTACATCTTGCAATAAGCCCCTTGTGTTTTTTTCGTGGATGAAAGCTACCATATCCCTCTCCTTTCCATCTACGTCTCGCATCTTGAATGAACACACGAGCTCGCAATTTCAACATTAAGCAAAGATCTCTACTTCGCACATTAGCAAAGTGCAAACAAACAACTGAATTGTAGAAATAACAGAGTTGGGTCGTAATCAGGTAAACAGCACTATCTCGCATCAACAGCTCGGAAGCCTCAGCCGGTAATTCCAGTTATAATAGGTTGTGTATCATCATATGGACAAGAAGAAAGGAAGGGGATTGGCTTACCATGCTCGTATTAAGTTGGAGGAGAGAAGATTCTATGCTCTGACTCTTCTGAGGTGGTGAGGCTGAGCGTTTCACCCATTGTACCTCTTACATCGCATTATCACACTGTTCTGGCCGAAACTGCGAGGTTGGCTATTATAGCGGACGCTCCACTGCTAGTGATGCGGATGATTTCGTGCATAGTTGGGCTTCCTGTGAACGTAACTTTCCCGTTTCATGACCGTGGCAGTGGTCTGATTAGCCGGGAATGGCGATGCCTTTGGAAAACTCTCGTACTATTTCTGGGGTCCTAGATCCTAGGTACTTTCAGAAAGTAGGAAAGGACGGGTATTGAGGTATGACCGGCGAAGGAATCTCAGGTCCTCTTGAACGAGGCAAATCAGGATCAATATGGTCAATCGTAGCAGCTGGCGGTGGCTCGGGGTACACCACCCGCACATTCTCTGTCCTATGCGGTGGTGGCGGTCCAACCGGTGTCGCCTGTCGTGGTGGTGGGGCTGTCAACGTATTGATATGATGAGTTCTTATTCCTGGGACCAAATTTGCTGGCGAGGCTGAGGCTTGCGATGCTGGTGATTGTGAATGTGGAAGTGGCCTGTTTGTAATAGGAGAACGTGCTTGAAGGACAGGAGTTGGGAGTGAAGGCGGAGCTGGGGTGGCCACTACTTGAGCATTCTTTTCCCGTGCCTTGTGTCGCCATGCACTCTGTCGAGGTGGCGGAGCTTCCGTGTGAAAATTCACAACAGTATTCAGCGTGGATAGAAAACTGGGTGGTGGAGACTCGGTGGGTGTAGGTGTAGACACCTCAGGGGCAGGAGTTTCCTCAGTCAGATCTACTGCCATGTCGGCATCCATTCCACTCGATTCCAAGCCAGGTGTGTCCATTTCCGACTCGTCAGAGGCTTCTCTTTCAGTCTGTCCGGCTCCAGCATCATCATCCTTCTTCTTCCTCGACCTCACAATCCTCGAGCCCTTGGGCTGATTCATGATCACATCTCGATTCCTCCACCAGCTGTTGATGGTCGTAGCCGGTATTTTGAAGAAGTCGGCCGCTTCTTGATCCGTAGGACTTCTCCAACCAAACTCTGTGACGAGGCCGGCGCGGCCTGGATGGAGGGGAGCACATGGATATCGCGTTTGGACGATCCAGGTGAGAACGGCAAGCTTTTTCTCGCGACTGCGGAAGACGGAGTTTTTGAGGACGGGGGTCGTTCGTACTTTGACGGTGGGCGCTTTAGGTTTGGGCCCTCTCTTCTTCTGGGGGGGCTTGTTTGGGTCTTGGACGACTGGACCTGGACGAGAACCTTTTGGAGGCATGGTGAAGGTGCCCGCAAGGATTCTGCAGGCTCACGGCCTTGGATCAACGCGGTGCATATAGTAATGCGAGAGAGAATTGGAGGTCATGAATGGGGAGAGACGTTAGTGTCGTTGGGACTCGGAGTCGGATGTGGAACAAGCACGTGAAACGTTAGACAATCATTTCATAACTCGAATGGGAAGACTCGAGGCTCTCAACGAGACCCTCAATTGGAAACAGGATCTCTTGACATTCAGTAGACACAGCTGCAACAATTTTCTTTTTGGTCTTCACCACAAACCTTGCAAAAATCTATCACCAGGCAAGATAGTCAGCACTCGAGTCGATGTGTACCAATAGAGCCATTATAAATAACGATCGGGCTCTTCTTGGCTTGAAACATGCTTGCAAGTGGAATGTCGTGTCGTTGTGTGCAAAAGAATATAGCCCCGTCATCTCAATCCAACCCGATCATCCAAGTCTATACATCATGCCCTTTCCCTTTCTATACGCCATAACATGCTACGGTGGTGTATAAAAATGTGTTCCCGTGTAGAACAGCCTTTATCGTACAATATGCCCACAACGCCATATATTACTCTTTCTTCCCGTCTCCACCCTTCCCAGAGAACAACCAGGTCATGTACCCCTCTACTACACCCTTACCCTCCTCTTCCTTCACAGCCTCATCACTCTCAGCATCATCAAGATCAACAACACTCTTGTCAATCGGCTCAAAAACTTCCTTCTTCCCCATCGCCCTGTCAATCTTATCCTGCTCCAACCTCCACTCAGCCCCTCTTCTTGACCACTCAGCCAATTCCTGCATGAATGTCCCGGCATACCATTTCTCATCCGCCTCGGGATCATCTTTACCAAACGCAGATGCGTTGTCGCGCCTGGCTACGCAGGCATCATATCTCTCCCACGCGCTATAATGGTCCTCCATTTCCTGAATCGAGTACTCAATATCCCATTCATCCTCGCGATTAACTTCTGGTGGTCCGGAAACGTAATGACCATTGACCTTGTTGCGGACAATAAGGGCAAGAGCAAGAATAGATCCGGATGCATCATACTGCGAACTTTTGAAACTTTCACATTCTTCCAATGTTCTCTTCGCGACCTCTCTCAATCTCGCAATTTGGGCTTCGTGGTCTGTATCCTGGACGAAAGGTGCTAGTGACTCAATATCATCAAGCCACTTGTCAAGCCTAACAGTCGCCGCTTTCAATTTCTTGAGTTCTGCTTTTCGGGTCTGTCTGCGCACATCTGTAAGGTCTGCCTCTCTGAACTTGGAGGCTTCGCGTATGATTTCCACGGCGGATGTCTGTGCTTGGGCAAGTTGACCGGCCGTGTCAGCTTCCTTGGCTTTATCGGCGGCTTGGCCAGACAGCAATTGTACTAGGCGTTGGATTGCGCTTGGTGCTTGATGTGCTGCAAGAATTTTATTCAGCGAGTCGGAGCTGTCGACCATTGCGCCATCATCGGTTTCGATCTCTTTCTGAACTTGATCGCTGACGTCCTCACTGACTGCGCTTTGCAGAGATTCAGCAGTGGGACCGGCGTTAGGGAAGATGACTTCTCTTTCCAGTTCATCAACTCGGCGCTGCTTCTCTATGGCACGTTCTTCCAGGTACTCAAAGGTTAAGGGTTCCACAAAAATATTCATATAAGGCACATCGCCAGGTCTGGTTTCGAACACCATACGTAGCGGCTGGAATGGTCATGTTAGCAGTGGCACAGCAGTCCAGACGAAAGTCAACATACCTGGTCGGGAAACTTTGTTGAAGCACGATCCAATACATCTTGTAAGATGTTGATACTGGCTCGCAATTCTTGATCTCCTCGGAACGTGTCCGTAGACCCATGAATGGCCTCATCAATCTCGGGAAGACTGACATACTGGAATCCGAACATGCGCAAACTATTGTGATAGGCGACAAATATACCATCCATTCGACCCAGCCGTGCCTGCATAGAATATTTGAGCATAGGTGCGCGAAGCATGTCGTGGTACTCGCGTTCGAATGACTCAAAATTGCCATGATCATTCTTGATTTCATAGCTTGAAGCAACTTCCATTTTGCCCTTGCCGTCCATACGGACAGGCAGCACAGCTCTTGTCTTAATATCAAAGATACCAGTTCCTGGCAGGCGGGGGTCGTAGCCATCCAATTGAGACCGCACAAGGAGGTTTCCAATGCCGGTATAGTGAAACGCCTCCTCCGTGTCTGGACTTTCAACAGCTGACTTCCCCGTGACCTTTGACCTTCGATACCTCTCGAACTCCTTCTTGGGCACGGTGAGAAGCTTTTCCAGAGATCGTCCTACCAGCGAAAGGACGGTGTTCCCAATCCCGTCATCATCTTTATCAATTGCATAGCCCCCGTTCTTCGGCTTGAGTATCACTGAAGTTGGTGCTCTCGTGAAAGTCGTAAAGTTAGTTTGATTTGGGCCGGGAAATGTTTTCGAAAGCATACTGATGTCAATTGGACGCCATTGGGATATTAAGAAGTGAAAAGTCATCAGGACTGAGGTCAAACTCGACGTAGAGGTGAAGTACTTTAAGCCATTCTCGGCGGCAATATTGGAAAGTGTAGGGTCTGTGGAGGCAACTTTGTAGCCTTTCAAAGCAGCAAAATCAAACTCCTCAGCAGGGACAATCTTCTCCAGATAAGGGTCAAAATTGTAGACCCTAGATCTTGGATCCCGCAGCCGGTAGACACCCGTATTGAACAACACACGATCCAGACCGTACGAAAGGGGAGGCACTGGTGATTGCGGGATATGCAAAGCATTCACTTCAAGACTCGATGCATTGACTGTTTCCACTTTCTCAGCAGGCTTGAAAACATTGCCAATATTGGAAGGCAAGCTGAGACCTGCCGCCTGCTTGGTGGTTCCTCTCTTTTTTGGTTCCTTTGCGTCTGTAGAAATGCGCTGACCTGTAAGAGCTTCTTTAAGGGTCAACCCTTGAGGCTTGCTTTTGGACATGGTTCGTCGAACTCGAGGACTTGAGGCCTTGCTTAGAGTTCTGAGTGCCGTCGCTCGAGCTCGGGCTGTCCGTTTGTCAAATGTACGGTTGTCCAAAGAGTCTCCTGCTGCCTTCTTCGCCGGTGTGTCGGACTTGCTCGCCTGAGACAGTGTAGAAAGCATGTGTTCCATAATCAGCCTTCGAATCTTTTTCGTCACGGCTCTCTTATTTAGAGCCTCGACTTTGAATTTCTCTCCCTCGAAAGCAACTTCGGCCTGCCAGGCCTTGACCACGCCATTATCGTGAACAGTCGTGTATGAGGGCTTCGGTAAAGTCTTGTTCTGCAGCAGTTTCTTCTTATTTCGAGGAAGGACGACTTTCTCAGCAGGTGGCGGTTCAGAATGCTCAGTACTAGCAGCCTCCGCTTGGGATGACGCAGTCTTCTCAGCTGCATCTTCGCCATTAATTGTCGTTAGTGAAGGATCCAGTGAGGTGTCAGTTATCCCTTCCCCAATTTCCCTTGATTTTTCAAGTCTCTTCCGCTGCTTGCGCTCTTTTTTCGTGGCTTTGATCCCCTTGATCTCCGAGGCTGAAGATTGGACATCTTGCACCTGTTCTCCATCCACAGCCGCATCATTTGGCGTAGTGTTGATTTCGACTCCAGAGGCAGAAGAAGTCGCTGTCGACTCAGGATTCGGCGGCGGAGGGGGGTGGTCTGGCGCTTGGGATGGTGTCTGAGATTCGGTGGATAGAGCTCGCCATGGCTGCAAATTGGCTGTCCGGTGCGAACGACAGGCGTAGCAGACGTATTGAGAAGAGGTCCTGGAGGCCGAGATGCGAACAGCGGCGAACATCGAATCCGGGGACTTGGACGAGGTTGTATTGGTCGTCGGCGGCGCAAAGGAACGACGCGTGAACGCAATTGACTTTTTTGAGATGCGCTGCAAGGGTCTGCGGGCACGTGTTTTGTATAATCTGGATATGAGATATGAGATATGAGATATGAGATCACCGGCGACTTTCGCTTCGAGGTCAATCAACCTCGCTGCCATTTCGTTAAATACCGACCTCCTATTGTTTGGTCGTATCAATTGATAATTGATTGGGATCAGGTCGAGTTTGAAATCCCCGGTATTTCCCCAATTGATCACGTCCCAATTCGATATCTTCGGATCAACCTCATCAAATCAGAACACATTCGATACAAAACTCGCTTGAAATCAAGGTGAATCAGCCATGAGCCTGAAGACGAAGACACAATGAAAAGAAAGTACGACCTCCAGAACGATGCCGAGCTCAATGACGCGTCTTGGGAGGCAGGGAAAGGTGCTATGGTGGGAGCAGCAACCGTATGTTGATTCATTCCCATCCGAGTCTCACTGTTCTCTTCGTCCTCCTAATCTCTCGTTTTTTGGTCCTTCCATAGCATTTTTCTCCATCCAGATTATTCAACTTTCGATTTGATCAAATCTCCCCCCTTCCCTCCCAAAAGCATATTCAAAGGAATATAAAGCAAACATTGATGCAGTTTTCTGTATGATTAGGAGATTTGGACTATGCTGAGCGAAACAGCTCCATAGTCAACCCTCTCACACTCGAGCTACATGGCAGAATCGAGGAACAATTACCAAACATGATAACTCCCTCAAAAACCAGGACACAATGTCTGTATCAATTTTCTACCTTACAAACACCCGAAATCCGAATCAATACCATCCCTTGAAGATCAAAATTTATATATCATCTCTTATCCTAAATCTGTTCATATCCTCTCCTACACCATTATACTCAACCCTCAACTGCCCCCTCACTAACAACCACAACAGTGGGGTCTCTACGCCGCAGTCCTAGGAACAGGAGCCTACTTCTACTCCCCAATCTACCGCAACCTAACCGTTCAATTCAAAGTGTAAGCCTCCCTCTCCCATCACCTTTCCCCACCCCATCACCCACTAACCCACCCCTCCACCAGCTTCATCCAAATGTCCGCCATGACCCTCGGCGGCATGGTCGAAGCCGACCGCCGCCTCCGCTACCACGAAGCCTTCATGCGCCACAACAACCGTCTAAAGCGCGACGCAGCAGTCTGGCGCGCTTACGAGGCCGATTTCGAGGCGAGAGGGACACCGGGCGTGGGTAGTGAAGCTGGTATACACGGTACGCAGAAGGAAGAAAGTGTGAAGTATAGTGAGGAGGTTGATGAGGCGAAGAAGAAATAGAAGGGGGTTGGAAGTTATGGGATCTAGGTGGGTGATTTGGTTTTTATGTATATGAATGTTGTGAAGACATACGTCACAAGGAATGGGAATCCAATGTTCGTTTTACAAGACGTATCTAGGAGCTCGTTTCAGGCGGCATGTTCATTGGGTGAAACTCATTTCGCCGTCTCCTCAACAGAGAAAATCTATTGCGTGAGCCATCGACTGCATGCGCATTTCTTGACATAGCATCCATACCATCATCCTGCCATATCGGCACACATTTCGCGACGCTATTTTCTCCATCCAAATGTCTGTACATGAATCTTCATCAACATCAGCGGCCCTTTTTCTACCCAAATATCAACTCTTTCTTCACGGCGGCGCGCAATCAAGCAGCCTCGCCCTCCTTCTCAAGCTCCTGCCCCTCAAACAATGGCAACCTCGCTTGGATCTCAGCCCACGTCTCATGACCCTCGCAGTACGCCTGGACAGCTTTGAGAATCTCATCTTCACTCGCACGGACTTGCTTCGTGGTGTCTCGGTCGCGCAAAGTGAAGGTGCTATCTTCGACCGACTGAAAATCGACGGTGATACCAAGAGCAGTTCCCAACTCATCGTTTCTGGCATATCGCTTTCCGATACTGGCTCCAGAGTCATCAACGCGGTTGGAAATACCAAGCCTCCGTAGCTTGAGGGAAAGACGTTGTGTGATAGGACGGAAGCTTTCGTGTCCTGAGAGTGGGCATAGTAAAACCTACAAATCATTTAGTTTCATAGAAGTACCTTTTGTGAACAGAGACTTACCTTTGTGGGAGCAACTATGCCTGGGAATGAGATGACTCCACGTGCCTCATCACCCTCTCGGGTCCAGTAGTTGTGTTCCATCAGAGCATACAGAATCCTGCCAATACCGAAAGAGGGCTCGATAACGTTGGGCACGTACTCGCGTGTGTGTTCTATGCGAGTGCGCTTCTCAATTGTGACAAGTTCTTTAGGTAAAGTTGCTTTCCCAGCAGCAATGGCCTCGACAGGGATTTCGATCTCTCCCTTCGACTCCAATTCGAGAGACAGCTTTTCGCGCAAATCCTGGCTCAGTGCTTCAACAGCATCCTGCACTGCTTTGCCATCCTTTTTGAACTTTGGTCCAAACTTGGCCTTGTTGAGGTCGACGACGTATTCTTCGATCTTAAGCGGCTCTGGTCGGATCTCTCTCACCAACAGCTGTGCACCTGTAGCTTTGCTGTGGACCGACAAGTCGTATGCAGAACGATCAGCGCAACCAACGCACTCAATCCATCCGTAGGACGTCAGCAGTTCAGCATCCCAACAATCTGCGGCGTAATGCGCCATCTCATTTGCCATGTGCTGTCGGAAGCGGATTTTCGACTGGTCAACTCCGACACTGGCCAGGAATAGCTGTATTCTTGCAAGGAAGTAGCCAAGAGTCTCGTTATCAACAATGCCTTTCGCAACGGCATCTCCGATCTTCATACGCTCGATCTCAGTCTTGCCGGCCAATTGAACTTCCCGATTGAGGAGTTCTAGCTCGACATCCACGACCTCTGAAAAGCGAGCATGTTTCTTTCCTCCCTCAGGGTCGACGAAATGCTCAATTTCCGCCATGAGGAACTCACGAACACGCAGCAAACCAGCTCGAGGGGAAATCTCGTTGCGGAAGGACTTGCCAATGCTGGCGCTAGCGAAGGGCATTTGCTGATTGTTGAACTCGAGTAGCTTCGCAAAGTTCAAGAACTGCCCTTGAGCTGTTTCTGGGCGGAGATATCCGACCAGCTGAGATGTGGGGCCGATCTTAGTCTCAAACATGAGGTTGAAAGCCACAGGAGGTTCCAGTTGGTTATTGTTTGCCGGGTTCCTGATATCGTATTTAGTCATGAGCTCTCCCAGTCCAGCACCATCGTAGTTGTCGATCTTTGCCAAAATCTCCTCATACTCCTTGACAACATTATCTTCCAATTTGACCGCGACGTTCTTCTTCTGTCTTAGCTTCTTTTTCTTTGCATCTACCTCTTCTTCTGCAACGGCCTGTCCACGAGCTTCAGCATTGCCCTTCAGACGGTCCTCCAGCACAGCTTCCACCAAGTGATCAGCTCTGAAAATCTCTCCAGTCTTTGGGTCTTTCGAGCACCAGTCGATGAAGCGATCTACATGTCCTGATGACAAGAGAACAGAACGCGGGGTTAGAATTGTAGGCTCGACTTCCAGAATTCCTTCCTCGATTACGAAGTGTTTCCTCCAGGCATCGACGAAGGCTGCTTGAAGACTGCAGAGCGGAGGCCCATAATCGTACAAGCCAGCAACTCCACCGTATATTTCGAAAGCTGGTGTGAAGAATAGTCGGCGTTTGAGGACGGACTCGAATTGGTTGCGATCAAAAGGCTTGCCCTGTTTGGCAGTCAGAAAGATTCAGGCAGTCGGAAAGACCCAGTGTGTCGTAAGAGTGGGTGACTCTTACAGTCTTGGTGGTCATAGGAGGTGCCATGGTGCCTGTGAAGTTTGTTAGCATTTCATACTCAAAATGTCGGCGGGTAGCGTACCAAGCTTCTGGGGTCGCTGTTGTTGCTTGAATTTAGCAGGAAGAGCTCTAAGAAGAGTCGAGGTAGTTGTAAACTGTCTACAGCTGTTGCGCGCAGCGCTGTGGGAAAAGAAGTGAGAAGAGCGGAATAGAAGAGGGTGGAGCATTCAATGTGTCGAGGGGACTGTGGTGACTCAAGCTTGGAGATGAATCGGCAAGTAGTAGGAGGGACGGAGGGACGGAGGGACGGAGGTAGTAGCGAGGGCAATTGTCGGTCCTGGTCCGTACAATTAATTATGCGATCAATTGAACGTCTGGCCTCTTCTATTTCTGTCTGTGATTGGTATTGATATTGATATTGAATCTGAAATTGTTTGGTACTGTAAGTATGTATCTTACTAATATCTTGCCCACGACCGCGATGGAGTATTAAAGCCCGTGTTGGTGGGAGGTGCAGATCGGTGTGGCTTGTTCCTGAGATAAGTGTGGCTTGATCCGTCCGTTTTCCCCGAGGCCGCTAGCAACAACTTTTTATCGCGACTCCAGCTTCAATTCAGTATCGTTGCGAATTACAATACCCAGCCTCTCCTACAAACAAACCCACAACTTTGCACACCCCACGAAAGGCTGGCAACCCTCCTGAAGATATTCCCCAGCCAAGCCACTACCCCTCCACCCTACAGCCCATCATGCCGTCGATAAATCCCAAAAGCGCTCTGCCTTACAAGAGCGCGAACAAAGATCGCCGCCGAGACTTCCACATAAAACAAAAGAAAGCTCGCGACCAGCTACAACGGGAAAAGAGATTTGCTAGGAAGAAGCTGGAAGACAAGGTAATTATGCTGCTATTCCATATCGCGGAAAACTACTAATGGCAGACGAATCTAGAACCCTGAATTAAGGGAATTAAGACTAGCAGCCAATAAACCAATCACTATCGACTCAAAGCGGAAATATGACGACGAAGGTGAGGAAGGGGACAACATACTTGGCCTTAGTGTCGACCTGAACGCTTTGGCGAAGAGGCGGAGATTGGAAGAATTGCAGGAGCTGGACGATGCTGCCGAGGCGAATGCTGAGGAGAGTTCTAACGATGAGGAGGACGCTGAGAATCAAGATGACGAATGCGGAGAGCCCACGGCAGACGAGGTTGGAAAAGAGGGTGAAGACGACAACGATTCGATGCTGGGAGATTCAGACGCGGAAGAGGAGAGTGTCTTCAAGAAGCCTGCCATACCTGTGCGACCGCGCGCTGGCAGTATCGCTGCCTCTGTAGCCTCAACAGCAAGAACCGATTTGACACCAGAGGCAATCGCTGCCAAATTTCCAACTCTTTTCGCAGAACAATCAGAGAATCCGAAAGTACTTATAACAACTTCTATCAACAGCACGCTGCATAAAGTTTGTGGTTCCATTCTGTCTAGATTCTTCTCCTAATCTTGACTAGGAGGCAGAGATGCTCGAGGAGCTGTTCCCAAACTCGGCATACGTCAGACGATCGAGCCACCGATGGGGCCATAAATTCTCAGTACGAGAGATAGCGAAATTTGGCAAGTGCAGATTTACCCGTCGAGTGTTCCGGGGACTAATGATTGTGGTCTAGCGAGTAATCGCAACTTTACGACAATGGTGGTGCTGATGGAGGACCAGAAAAGGTAGGCCATTTTGCCATTCTTGATACCATTTACTTTGCATGACTGACTATTCTAGGCCAGCAGGATTAGTGAGTGCATGAAGCGACCCAACTTGAAAGCGTGTGGACGACTGACGGCTCAGGATATCATACATCTACCCGAAGGACCTCACCTGGTAATTTTCCCCCTCACTTCGTGCGAGAATGTTAGCTCATTTCTATAGCATTACTCTCTTACGAACTGGATAGATGGCAAGAGGCTACCTGGTCATGGTAAAGCTATGGATTTTTATCCAGAAATAATACTCAACAAGTACGAAGTTCTCTGCCAGTTGTTCCTTTCTTTCGCTGATTTTTTTAGCTTTACCACTGCCCTCGGTCTCGTCACTGGTAAAATGGTACGAGAACATGTCGCGGCAATGTAATTGTTGTCATTCTGACTTTCACAGTTTCAGCACCTCTTTCCCATCAAGCCAGAATTACAGGGCGTAAGTTTATGACGATGGCACGCCCTCATAGGGGCGTCTCTTGATTGCACTTACTGACTGCATCCAGCGCCAAGTCGTGACTCTTCACAATCAGGTATGCATTTCCCTTCACTCATTCCAAAGCTCAATGCTCAGCTTTAGTTCCACGTCGATAAGTTTATAGAATTTATCGATGTAAACGGCATTCTAGAATCTTCAGACCGTTTAGCATATAGTTTGGACATCTCACGATCAGAACGAGTACAGAGCTAACACCCTCAGCGCGATTTCATCTTTTTCCGTCGGCACCGATACGCGTTCCGTGAAAAACGAGCAAGAGAACAAGCCGTGCTCGGAGCAGACGGAAAACCTCTTATGGAGGACATCAAGGCGGGACTACAGGAATTAGGTCCCCGGTTTACACTGAAACTGAGGAGAGTGGACAAAGGGATCCAGAGAGCTAGCGGACAAGAATGGGAATGGAAAGGGAAGACGGATAGGGTTAGGACGAAATTCCAGCTGTGAGTGGTGTGCACGAAGCAAGAGAGAATGGGGAATCGAGGATATGTATCGACGGTTCTTTGGACGTCTCTGTCTCTGTCTCTGTCGATGGAACGCCGTATGATGGCTATTTGGCGGTGGATGTGTCTATAATGGGTAATCGGTCGATATATCCAAAATCATCTTGATGGCCACGTGTGAGTCCGCATGGACATCGATTGCCTGACCCCAGATTCCCCTCGGCCTTTCTCGAGTTCGAGATTTATGAGTTTAGAGAGAATTAGGCAGAGGATCTGTAGGTGTCGAAATAGCTATCTAAATGAACAACTTCGAGAATGGCTTTTCGTCCCCCGAAAATGATTATAAGCATGATACGCATGAGTAACACGGTGAAATGATTTCGCACAGATGCATGTACCAAGGCAAGCTATGAATGATAGGCTGGGTATATGATCTATTCTATACAGAGATATTGACCCGTTGATTTCTGGTCCTGCTACCTCATTGTGAGGGTTTGGGGTACTGGTGATTTTCGTGTCTGACCAAAAGATGGGAAGGGGGTTGGGTTGGGTGCGTGAGGTTGGTAAGATCACGTGGGGATTTCGTTCGCGTGGAGAGATGGATTTGTAGATGGGGGTTGACGGTGTGTTTTCATATATGTGTGAATTAGTAGGGATTCTACGCTGTTGTTTTGATTTGTAGTACTCTTCGTCGCTGGATATACTTTGGTAGGGTAGGCGTTTTCATTATCTAGCGGGGCAGGAAGCCGGGTTATCTTTTCCCTGTGCGAAAGGAGGGGAAATGGGAATGGATGGATATCTATCTTGTGGTTCTGCGAGGGAAGGCTGATTTATAACTCGAAGTCTTCGAAAGAATAGAGGGAGGAGATTTAGATGGAGACTTTTCTTCTTGTTTGGTGGAGTTATGGTCAATGAGCTGGTCTGGAAGATTTCTTGTTCTCAAGTCTATCTTATAGTTTTTGATGGCTTCGTAAGGCTATCGATTTGTATTGTCTACAAATCTCAGCTTTTGTATGTTTTCATTATTTCAAGCGCGGGATGACAGGATTATGATGTCTAGGTCCAGATCGAAGGTTCTGTTGGAACATGGAAAGGTCTCTTTTTTGAAAAAAAAAAAGAAAAAGAGAAGAAGAATTAATCGTTAGTTTTGGAGGGAGATGGAGTGAACATACCCGTGGCTGCGAGAAAGCTCCGTTTGGGAATTTTGATTTAGAGGTATGGATCGAGATCTGTTTTAGATGCGCTTTTGTTGTAGCGATGAGATATATCTTAATGTCAGAGACACATTCATTGTCATGTCTTTCAAGACCATGGGTTTGAAGGCCATGGATTTACAAAGCAACGATAGAGCCCTTTGATCCTTGCAGAGCTGAAGAAAGGAAGAGTCCTGTGATCCCTGAAATTGGTGAACGTGCTTCTTTTTCTTTTTTGTGTAGAGTTGGTATCATGTTGGAACTGTGGCACGGTGAGGTGTCGCCATGTCTAATTACCTCTCAGATAAATGATGGGAAGCGCCAGTATGGATCCTGCTGGGTGAGACTCTGAAGAGGCGTCGTGTCTTCAAGATTCATTTTATCGTGGATTTTCGGCAGGACTATGAGTATTGGCTGATGTCTCGCGCGATGCGGTGTCAGTAGAGATGGAAACTTCCGCTACCGATATCATTCCTACTCGTAGATGAAAAGGCGTCGTGTCTGATCAGAGTCAGCAAGCTTCCGTGGTTGTGGAAAGGAGGAGATGAAGGTGGTGGAGTGTTTGTGTTTGCGATAGCGCTCCGATTGGTGAGTTTGTAGGAGGTAGAAGTATTGATCAGCAACTCGGACGATCTTTGTCTCATCCCAATCCTGAGAAGTTGCTGCTCCTGCGAACTGCCTGGGATGAATCCTCTTTGCTTTTTCATCCTGTGAGATACTTACCTGGGTAGGTGAATCGAGATCTCATGGAGTAGAGTGGGGAGCTCCTCCCTTCATCAAATCGACTTTCGTTTCGGAATCTGCAGATATCTGATTGCGTCTCAGACAATTGATGTCAGTAGGAATGGGTATTGTAGTCTCCAGATCCTCATAGAAACATCACGTCGCAGGTTGTCACAAAGCCTCAAGACTCGCAGTAGATAGCAGGACGAAGTGGACATCCATCACCCACCAATTCCATTCCGGCGGTAGCAAACCCGACACCGGAGTATCCCACCAAAACGTCTCGATCCAAGAACAAAAATCGGTCAGAAGGATGGAAAGACAGGGCCGAAACTGCAGTTACCCTTCTTTCTTTCGATGCCTTTCCTTTTTCCCAATTGGTAAGGCAGATTTGTGCTTTTTGCGCGCATCACATGGTTGAGGCCATTTGGCGAATACTACATACGCTTCGGTTGCTGGAATGCAGTGTCATGTGTGTTCACGGCTCCGATTGCGCCGCGAGGAGCTGTACATTATAGATGGGTTGTATCGACAACGATATCAACTTCTATAACCATCGATTCTTCCGTTTGCCGCTTGCATTTGCATTTGCATTTACATATGCATATGCATATGCATGCGCACCGTTGAGACTGTTTCTTCGTCTTCGCGCATGCGGTGTGATTGGTGCCTGTCTGATCTCTGCTAGGGCAGGGGTGGTCTTACGCGATTCGAGCTATCGACTAGGGTGGAGATATTTGGCTTGCGGAAGCGGCAGGCTGAACCTTTGGGACCGTGGAAGAATGGGAGGAAGTGAGTGGAAAGGAATCGAGAGGAAAGAGAGGGGGTGGAGGAGAGACAGTGTAGATATTTTTGTGGTGAGTTGGATATTGGAATGCCGAAATGGATATGGGTGCAGATGGATATGCATATGGGCATGAGGATGTAAAGATGGGGAAAAAGCAAAGAGAGGCATGCAACCGCCGTGGGGATTGGGAGACTAGGAAGGTGGAAGTCGCGCGACGAGTTTCGAGGACGGAGAGGTATTTTGTAGAGCCAATGCAGTGAGTGCATGTGTTCGTACGTATTCCTTAATTCACATTCTACAGAGCCATCCTCTCGTCCATCCAGCCATGCCTACAAACAAGTGATTGAGACCACCAAGCTTTCGCTCCAAGATAACGACAGAGTCCCTCTATCGTCCGTTTCCAAAAGCCACAAATTTTTCCCTATCATGGTGTAAAGGTCTTTTCCGTAACGGTCGTGACAATGCCCTGCCTTCCTTCTAATGCCAACGTTTTAAATGTTCATGAGCGAGTGTGACAGAAAATTTTCGTTGAACAAGTGGATGAGTGACCACTATGAAACCGGCCAAGTATTCGTTTCCTGTGACCCTCATATAACGCAACGCGATCGTGAGTATGAAGCTCGTACACAAGGTCGTAACTTTGGCATAATGAGAATGATAAGTAAATTCGTGACAAGAGATGAAATAGAAGGGAAAAATGGGAACGATTCACTAGGTGGTCCAGATTCGTGAGGAAAAGATCATTTATCAAGGATACGATGCCTCTCAAGGCAAGATTTGGAAAGCTCTCTGTCTAGCTTTGAAGCCGGCCTGCTTTGGCGGGGCAGATCCGCCATACTTGAATTTATCGAAGCGCGAGAGGGGTCTGGAAGGGAAAGATCCGTGCAGCGGCGCGCTTTTCAAGGCTTTCGGAAAGTTCATGCTCTTCACCGACTTGAGGCTCGGTGGGCCTGGGCTCTTGGGAGGCTGAGGAAACAAGCTGTAACTCGAGCGCGAGGGACGAACACCTGTGTGAGAACGGGATATGGGTGCCAACGGCGGACTATGGGGTTTTGGCGAGACTGGATCAGAAGAGGCCTTTCGATGCAATTGATGTGGCTGCTCGGGCTCTGAGCTGTAGAAGGAGGTTGGACGTGGTGGGACAAAGTATAAATTGCCGAAGGCTGGAGCTGGGGAGGCTGCTGCTGCAGATGGTCCCTCCGTGGTGGCAGCTCCTGGTGGTGTGGGTAGCTTCGAATCTGGCGGTGATCCAGATAGCGGAGTTGGAGATTTCGATATCGGTACAGCTGTGACTACAGAAGTCTCACTAGTGTTGCGAGGTAACATCAACGGCCATTCTTCAGGCGAATCGTGAACGCCCATGTAAGCGTCGAAAGCATTCGGCCTCACAGAACCGAGTGTGTTGGACCGCCCACGGTATTGATAAGGTGGAAATTTCGGAGGAGGAGGCGGCGGATCCTCTGGCGATACGGGAGAGTCCATTCGCTTGCGGAGAGCAGCTACGATGGTGTTGATGTGAAGGTCCTGCCGTGGTGGTTGTTCGTTCGGGACCACTGGAGACTGGTCCGCCGATGGAGGTGGTGTTGGCAGCAGAGGCACAGCCACCATCTTTCGTGTCTGATCATGTGAGGCCGTCTTTTCAGTTCTGAATTCTGAGCGAGGAGGCACAGTCGGAGGAGCGCCTGCAGCCTTAGACAGGAGCTCATCGTAGATCTGATGCATCTGGGATTCAGATCTCTCCACGTATAGCAGCTGTGACGGAGCAGTGTCTTTATCACTGAAGCGCTGAGCGTTATGACCCTCTGATGTTGGAAAAGAGGAGTGGTCCGATGGGGTCAAAAGTGACACACTGTTGGTCGACGTGGAGTGAGAAGAACGGTACTCCAGCTCTGGCAGAGCATCTTTGCTCGGGACTTTGTACACTCGATTGGGTAAATGATAGCCATCTCCTTCATTGCTACTCACTGTGCTTCCCGGGGAATTTTCATCTTTGCTAATGTCCTTTTGCATCAGAGCGTATGTGTAAGGACCGTCGTCAGCGTAGAGATCGTCATGGTCTGAATCCTCAAATCTTGACACATTGTTCCAGTCAAAATCACAATCTGCTTCAGCTGCATGCTCATAGCAGTAATCAATATCATCTTCCCAAGATGGCGCCCTGTCCTTGGTGCAGAATTCTTCCGCCAGTCTGTCCATGGACGTGTCAGATTGGTTCGATAATTTACCAAGGTCACCAAGAGTATCGGAGCCCTGGGAAATGGGACGATCCATAAACTTCTGAACAGGCGACGTCTGAGACCGCTTCCGGAATGAAGATTTGGAACTGTTCCGGGACAGCATTGGCGATGATTTTGCGTGTCTGATCGACGGATGATGAGTGGTGATGTCTTTACTTTGTCTGTCAGACCAAGTGCCTTCCGGTTCTTCTGGAACTTGCTCCAGAGGTGGATTGAACATGGGAGATTTCATATGATCAGGAGCAATGTCTGGCAGAGCACTCGGGCGCATCGAGCCTGTCGTCGTGTCCATCGGATCCAAACGTGGGGATCTGTTCTCGTAGAGAGGAAGCAGATGGTCCCATTCATCGTTCAACGACGCAATCGAGTGATGGGCTAAGTTATAATTAGCCGTGGGCGGAAAGAAGGCCGGGTTCAGAGGGGGTGGTCGATGTAGCGGACGTTTAGGTGGGCCTGCTGTTTGGGAAGGCGGTGTTCCAGGGCTGAAGTGCTCCGCAGAACGAATTTGCCTGAGAGGTTGCATCCCAAACGCCTCAGGGGGAAGCAATTGTTCAGGCATCAGGCATTCATCGGATCGCTTGGGTCGGAGAGGGGCTGGACCTTTGCGCGGCCTAGCTGGTTCTGCCTTACGCTCTTCGACTTGCGGTGCTCGTGAAGGAGCAATGACGGCAGCGCGATGCCCTCGTCGGAGTGCACGAAAGTCTGCAAAGAAATCTTTTGAGCTGCCGTGACTTCCTCCTGATGATTCTCGCTTGTGTTTTGACTCGCGGTGACGTGGCACATATCCATCATCGTAGATGTCGGTGGGAGAGTTCGCCCTGACCTTACTTCCCGAGCTCTTGGATGATTTCCGTGCCCGACCAAAGAGAAACCTGCTTTTCGAAGTTTCCGATTTCGAAGCCATAATTGACTTTTCCATGATTGTAGAACAACGTTTCAGCTCCTCGCCTTGGCCGGCTTCGGAAGATCTCGTAGTCATCGCACTTATCGGTCTCATCAAGAATAACGAGCCCCGCGAACTTTTGAGCTCAGGTGATGAAGCAGATCGATCTCGTCCTTTTAAATTTTGGATCGGCTGAGCTTCTCTCAGCGGGGCTCTAGGTTGGCGAGACGCTCCCAATTGTCCTTCAGCTTCCAATTTCGGCGGATACGAGTAATCCAGAAAGAAGTTCGACATTGTCCACTGGAAGGCCAGTACCGGTATATGGTAGGGTGTTTATAGGTTAAGGTCGGTCCATGTAACTTTTCCCTAGGATTGCATCAACTATTGTTTGCATTTGAGACGTAGTACGATGAAACTGCAGGAGTGAGACATACTTTCGGTTGACGATCTCCCGTGCTGAATGACTTCAACTCCCAAAGCAACGGTTTTGTAGGTGAAAAAGTTGTCGTGATTATTTATGTTGTTTTCAGCCGATCAGGGTAGCGTGATAGCGTACGAAGTCGAAACGCGTGTTTGCCGACGAGAAGAGACGATAGAGCAGCGAACAGCGCGAGCTGTAATTTGGTCCTCCTCTTCTTGAATTCGAACAGCGTAGAGGAGATTCTACACGCCAAGGTCACGAACCCGGTGAGAACTGACGGGTGATGAGACTGTATATAGAAAGCACGATTATCGTTTTACCGCATGCTTGTCATACCCAGAGCACGGAGCCGGGGCTAGGTTAATTGCACAAGGCCAGCTGGATGTATCACCAGTAGGGATATGCCTGGCTTTCGGTCTGCTGCATGTGGGGATAGAGGATCTTCAACGGGATCTTGGAAGCATGTGGCAGGATAGGGATAGGGCCACTATTCTTCACCAATACCGACGGGAGTCGGGACTCACACGTTGCGTGCCTTGTGCGCACGGAGCGAAGACCTTCTCCAGCTAGTCCCCCAGGTATATGTGAAGGCATACTTACTATAGTAGATTGGTCCGCAGGGACTAGTCATCCTGCCTCGAGCAGAGGAGCGGGGCGGGACTCACTATCGAGATGCCCATCCTGTGTCAGTACACTGTGAAATATATTGAGCGCAATCAAAAGACATTTTTGGCGCGCCTCGGGCCAGAACCACGGCTGCGTCGTATCCATCGTGCAAAGCAAGTCCATGTCCTATAGGTCCGGACAGCCTTTAACGTCATGAGAGCCGTCCGCTGCAGTAGACAGTGTAGCATTGGCTTCGTGATCTGGCTTACGGCCTCAGACAGGGAATCTTCCACTGGGTTTCTACACAGTAGTCGAACTGAGCGGACGGCGATTGGGAGACGAGTGCTGGCAAAGCGGATTGCGAGAGACGGATCGGTACTTCTACCAGCTTGGTATCCATGGTCTTGGTCGCAATGGGGGCTGTCAACACGACAACACCTGCATCAGGGCTGAGGGTGAAACTGTTTGTTTGTTTAAATGCACTGGCAGAGTGATGGCGGACTCTGTGGAGTGGTACTCTAGTCGGGAGCAATATATACTAGGTAGCAGTAGTTGCCGCATCTGAATTATGGATGAAGTGCCTGGTGATGAGTGTGGAGTGGTCAGTAGTAGTAAAATGACCTGTGGGTTTTTGGCCCGGCCTGTGATAGCGGAGCTGGATCCGAGTCTCTTGCATTTGATCAATTACTATGTAAGTTCATTATACAGCACAATAACTTGCATGACTTCCATACACTTCGTCGCCGCGAGATAACCATACAACCGCTACTGCTAGCAGTTCTGCTGAAGATGCGACAGCGGGTGGTGTTGTTCCTAGTGGTTGAGAGCATCATCATAGTTTGGCCATCCGAATAACAACCTCGAATAGGTAGAGTTGCGAATAGATTAGGACCAGGATGCCTACGCAGTACGCCTCTCACCTCCCAGACTCGGCGGCGTTGGGCCCAATTCTGGAGTCCTGGGCATGGACGAAACGTTTACCATTACGGAACAAGTAATTTTGAACATCATGCGCGCAGCCATATATCAAATACACGGCCTAGAAACTATGTTGTCGTTGTGCCACCAATGGCGGAGAATCTGCCATTTCGCAGTGGGCTTGCATACGAGGCACTGAGGCAGCATACAGATCGATGGCTGCACCTCAATCTTCAGCTGCTTGAAAGCATCGCAAACTCACATCAGTGATGGGCAATATACCATTTCAACCTCGAGTCGCGTCGGGTCATTTCCACGATACGACCAGTCAGCCTTTCCTGTAAACGGTTCCGGAAATTTCAGCCATTTGGAAGACAGTCACGACTCCTCTTCCATGTCCTTTTCGAAGCACGACGTCGAGGAACATATACAGGAACCTTGAGCCTACATCTGAACGGCCTTTGTGGCAGGTCGGTCTCCAACCACATGCTGACTTCATTACCGGCGTGAGGTAGCGGTAACGAACAGCCAATCTTCAGCAGCTTCTACCATTGATCTGGAAATTCGCTAGATCAATCACTGTCCTTCGTGGTACAGCATAACCGATGATGGGCTCCGTTGGCGCCCCCAGCCTCCTTCCGATAAAGCATACTCCGTCCTCGCACCAGCGGCCCGCCCCTGAGGCCTCGAGGTTAAGCCCAGCGCCTACATCGCGGGTTGATCACGGTCAACGCCCCTGAGTTCAACATTGGATCTTCTCATGCGATTCGTTATCCATTGGCTGATGACTGCCCCGAAGATTCAAGTAATGTTACACGTCCACAATCTTGTGCTCCAAGCGGGCGTTTTCTTTATCCTCCCACCAGTGCTCGGCGATGAGTCTGGGTATTCGGATTCTGTTACCAGCCGGAGATTTGCCCAAGGTGAAGATGGTATGAACTGTAGGAAACACAAATCTTTAAGCATGAGTTCGTATTCATCACGTCGGCAACCCGGACCAAAGGCAAGTAGCCGTGTCTTCGTCCGCTTGGGACAGACTCGAGCAATTCCTCAGACTGTCTGTCCGAATTCTGTAGCAAAGTTCCGTCGTATCGAAGCGGTGAAGCCTCAACATCATACGATAGGTGAGCAATCTTGCAGGTGCTCCTGGGGTTTGAGATGGAAAGGAGAAGACTTGATTTGATGGCTCTTTCTCAGGAAGCCCGTCGCTCGAATGTCCGTTTTGTCATGCGACTTCGACTCTGGTAGAGAGATCTTTGGCGATATGAAAAACCACGGGATTTCAGAATGTTGGTGCTGATTTTTCAAGTTGGCAACACAACATATTGGCACGATGGAGTGTTGTAATGGCTTTGGTGCGCACTGAAAATACGCGCGCAGCTGCCAAAACATGGCTGCATTTTCTTGACTTCATAGTCTCTACTCTCTATCCTCGCGCTTCTCCAAGTCCGAAACTGAATAAAGCATGCGAAAGCAGTCCCCTGATCGTTTTGGACTTTGTTTCTCTGCCCTGGATATTTTATCCCACCAACGGACAGCTTAATTTGGTGCTAAGCGGGATCCGATGGCATTGGTGGCCGACTGATTTTGTGACGTCTGTGCAGTGAAATCCTCGGTTAGAACTACAGATAACCGAAGCGGGCGAGATCACCGTTCTCAGCAAGAAAGACCAGCAACGCATTCGCCCTGCATACATAATCCCAATCCCCAATTCGTCCGTAATTCGAGAGGCGTAGAGAGCTTCGATGGAAAACGCGGGGTATTGGGTGGATTCGGTGGGGAAGGAGATCAAGCAGGAAGAAGTTTAGCTCGAGATCTCATTGAACGGCATGAGAACGACTCCATAACCTTCAGTCATTCCCCGCATTGTAATGGTTTTTGGTTGCATACTTTGCCGTGAGAAAATACATCCTACTTGGCTGGGAGACGAGCTGATCTTACTCTTTGGCTTTCCACCTGTTTGGTCCGTCAGTCAGTCATGAGTGACGCTGATCTAGGGGAGAAGGCGGCGTTGGGCCATCACGAGGTCGCGACGGAGAAGAGCACCAGAATCCATCAAGAGTTTGCATCAAATGATGCCAAACATGGACACAAGAAGACAAAGCAAGAGCTTATTGCGGAGATAAATGCTCGCGCAACTGCGCCGGGCGTCACCAGGGAGTCTTTCAACCATATTGACGAGAAGAAGCTGTTGCGAAAGATGGATCTGAGACTGCTTCCAATATTGACCCTCTTATACCTTCTTTCATTCATCGATCGTGGAAATATTGGTTAGTCCGATGCATCATTTGACCAATTCTGGGACTGATCGACCTGCCTAGGTAATGCGAAAATCGAAGGTCTGGCCGAGGATTTAAAGTTGACTGGGGGCCAGTATAATTGGTACGTATAGATCCCAAACTCTAACGGATATAATAGCAGGTGATTAACCGCTGCAGGTGTCTAACAGCCTTCTTCTTGATCTACTGCGCCGCTGAACCGCCCTCCAACATTATCCTGAAGCGAATCAGACCATCAATATGGCTACCAGGCATCATGGTGAGGCCTGTCCTGACGCCTAGGTATTTAACGAAAGACTAATATGATCAGGTAGCATGGGGCATCGTAATGACCCTCATGGGTTTATGCCAGAGCTACGCTGGCCTATTAACAGCTCGTTGCTTCTTGGGACTCACAGAAGCTGGCCTTTTCCCTGGGTGTGTGTTTTATCTCACCATGTGGTACACTCGCTATGAGTACCAATGGAGAATGGCCCTTTTCTTCTCCGCCGTCGGAATCGCTGGAGCTTTCAGTGGTCTCCTAGCATACGGGATCTCATTCATGAGAGGAGTTGGAGGCTTAAATGCCTGGCGTTGGATTTTCATATTAGAGGTGGCTTTTGTGTTGTGGCAAAGCATGTCGTCATCCGCTAACCAGACATAGGGCATCGTTACTGTCTTAGTAGCCATTGCTGCATTCTTCATCGTCCACGACTTCCCAGAAACAGCAACATTCCTCACCGGAGAAGAACGAGCTTTTGTAGTTTGGAGGCTAAAATTCCAAAGTCAGCCAGATTCAACAGACCAGGGTGCCGAGATCGCTCAAAACGACGAATTTTCGTGGAAAGCCATTGGGGATGCCTTTAAAGATTGGCAAGTCTATGCTGGAGTTGTAATGTTCTGGGGTATTGTGGCACCCCTCTATGGAATCGCCTTATTTCTTCCCACCATCATCAAAGGTCTTGGGTACAAGACGACGACAGCACAACTTCTGACCGTTCCGATTTACGTCTTTGCGTCAGCGATGGCTGTTCTGTTTGCCTGGCTGTCTGATCGAGCCGGGAAGCGTACGCCGTTTATTCTACCCTTGATGTTTGTCATCTTGGTCGGCTTCATCATGTGTATAGCATCCTCCAAACCCGGTGTTGTCTATGCTGGTGAGTTCCGAGACGTACAGATTCACCTTCCTCAATTGCTCACTAGCCAATTTAGGTATCTTTATCGCCGCCGCAGGTGTTTACGGCGCTTATCCAGGCAACATCGCATTGATCAGCAATAACCTAGCCGGCTCTTCGAAGCGGGCAGCAGGAATGGCTATCCATATCGCTGGAGGGAATCTATCTGGAGGTAAGGGTATCATCTTCTCTTGATCCAATCAATCACCAGCCAACATCCCCTATAGCAATGGCCTCCAATTTCTACCGCGCTAAAGACTCACCTCGGTACATTCTCGGCCACGGCCTCGAGATCGGCTTCGTCTGTTTTGGTATCTGTGCCGTCAGTTTATTAATGTTCAACTATACCCGGATCAACAAGAAAAGAGCGAGGCGGCTTGCCGCCGGGGAGCACCATACTTCCTCCGCTAAAGAGTTGTCGGATCTGGGCGACAGGGCAATAACATTTAGGTATATGTTGTAAAGACTAAGGTTTGGGGGTCATGAGTTGCGATTGGTATTTCTCTCGAAAACTAGAGATAATTGTATATGTAGTATGCAGCCTTCCCACGTGGATGGAAAAAAAGGCCCGGGGTGGTCATCATTAAAGCTTTGACCCTGTGGTAAGTAGCGATAACGTTCAGATATATGCGACAAAGACTAAACTTTAAGGGTGATGATTTGCAGTTGGTGTCTCTCGAATACCTACTGTGCTACTAAAGAGAAAGTAGGTATAATGTACTGTAGTATCCATGCAGTCTTCCTACGTGGCTACAAAGCAGTGGTGATGATCGAGGATTGCGATGAGGATACTGGGCCAACCACCCGACGACCTTCTGCGCATACTAAACATCACTGCATGTAGTATGTATGCAACCTTCCCACGTGGACAAACAAAACATGCGATGATCATCGAAGTAGCTTCCTGAACTACTACTACTACTTCTACCACACCAAACAACTGGAGCATACACAGTATGCATAAGTGCCCAAAGCAACCATGTCCGTATCTTACTACCTATGGTACATGCTGCATCTTGCATACACGAAAACGATAAGAAATCCCCCCCGCCCATCCCATCATGCCACTCGGCACTTACCCGGTACCTTCGTAGGAAGACTGTGTCCGGCACAGCGGAAAGAAAGAGCGCAGCCAAGCCAAGCATGCCATCTCCTCCCCTCCCCTCCCCACCACCGATGAAACCTTCCAAACGCGCGCACACGACTCGTTCTCGCCACCAAGGCACACCACTCCCTCCACCGGTCTTGCGCCCCATTTCCTGGTCCAAGGGCAAAACTTTAATCGCAACAAGCATTATCCTCATACCAACCTTACTGTGTGCTATGGTACAGGGTACTACTGTACCCCACAGGAGAGAACCAGATGTGACCCCGTTCTTGCCGTTGGCCTTTCGCTTCTCCTTGTGTGCTGTTGGGTCATGTGTGGAGGTGGACAAGGCTGATACCACCATAACATAGTAAGTACATACCGCAACAGTATTAAGCATGTGGATTATCGACGAGCGTTCCGGCGGAATTCGGGCGAACCTTATATTCGCAACAACCCTACCTATAGTATAAAATATACTCAAGCTTGCAAAGTACGCTAGTGGGGGAGAAAAAGTCGAATTGAGTTTGACGTGTGCAGGCGAGGTCCTTGGGCAAAGCTTGTTCTGGGCTGTTGGGAAGTTACGCAATCACCTCCATTATGATCGGTCGGGTGACTGAGGGATATTGCCTGTTTGTTTGTTTGTTTATTTGTTTTTGGCTTTTTATTTGGGGAGGTCAAAGTCTTTGGTGATTGTGATGGCTTGTTTCCTGTTACGTTGCATGCTCTTCTCTTCGCAAGGACAGAGGACACGTTGTTGGTCACCAAGATGGAAAGTGTTACGGAGTGCTGTGTATGCAGTAAATAATGGTAGCCGTCCTTATAATCTCAAATCTCAAATTCCCCATGTAAAGCCTCCCCCGCTTCAACCACGCTCGTCCATGGCTCGGGAATTCCAAAATCGGTATACCTACCCTCATCGCGAAAAACAAACGATCAATATCACGAAATTGGATATACATAGTACCACGATCAACCCCAGAATTCCCCAAGTTCCATTACCTAATACACATTAACCGAACCTTGGGCATCAGATGTTCGCGATCTCCATCGAGGAATCAGGAATGCGATCTTGCCCTGCCAGCTTTCCGGACGAATACGAGTCAGGACGCGCGGAAAGCTTACGCGAACAAGTTTCCTTTGCGAGATGAGAGGTTGGAGGGTATTCCTTGCGCGAATTGCTTTGGGTGTTGGCGTCGCGATGGGGTCGGTGCTTGCGAGGACTATTATTGTGTGGATCTAAGGCGGAGGTGTTTGATTGCATCTCATTGCAAAGGGTTTAAAGGTTCAGTTTTTTTCATTGGTTTGGGAGTGGGCGCGCGAGGGTGCGGATTCATGATTATTGACCAATTGATGAAATTGATTGTGGAGGTTCCACTTGTCCAATCAATCGCACCGCTGGGTCAGGAATTTCATACTGTGTTAGTCGCGTCCGCTTTTTACCCAATTTCCGGGGTTTTGATTTAATTCGAATATGCGCTGATGCTTGAACAATCGAACCACTTCGCCTGCTTTTTTTTCTTTGGATCTCAGGCCATCAGATCGTGGCGTGGTGGATTATTCTCTACCCTATCCATGTTCAGGAGCCTATGCTATTTCAGGATTCAGTATACCTTGTGGGCATCTGTTTCCTTAATGAGGCTTCAATAGCAAGGATGATGGGTACGAAGCGGTACAACTTCCAAGTTTTTCAAGTCTCGTTGACGCGGTCATCGAGAGAGACCTAGTTTGCGCAGCAAGCGTGATCGAGGCCGACATGGGGCTTGACAGAATCCAGAGACTTCTCTGTTGTGCTGACATGAAAATTCTGGAATCCAAGTTGTTGAAACACCTCATGGGCACACTACGTTAAAAACATCGACTCAAGATTGCTTTTCTTCATCGATATGCCAAAGGCGACCCGAAGGTCTGAAAGGTTGCTCACGTCTTCTTCAATTTTGCATGTCTTCAAGCGTGTACATGGGAGTGCCATCTTGCGGCCTATGTGAAACCGCGAGACTCATGAAGTCGACGTAACGTTATTCGTTGACTGGACGTTCAAACCTCCACCAACACTAACACTTCCATTCTTAGCTGCCTTGCCGCACGAACAACCCCAAGTCTGTAACGTCATTACTCCTCTGAGTGATGATGAAGGATGCCTGGCCTCTTCTCGGAATTGGTCAGGAAGATGCTGTCTCCAGGTCGATAATGAGAGCAATATGATGATCGCTCGCAGAGGAGATCGGGGCTCAAAGCGTGAACCCTTCCAGGGCAGAAGATACAGCAGTCGCAGCTATTTTTGAGGCCTTGATCTACTTCCCCGCTTCCAGTGCTGATAATTGGAGAGAAGATGATGAAATACAGTCACCTTGGAGAAGTCCCCATCTCTCAGGCTTTACGATGTCGCTACTTTCCTCAATCATACCGTGAGCCGAGCCAAACTCTTCTCCTCGGCCAGGCTTCAGACACAGTAAAGCTCTAGCCGATCCTATCGCTAGAGCCGTCCAGCATCTGCTGATGCCTTGACATCTTACCTCTCCAGTAACTTTATTCTTTCAGCCAATAGGATTGCTCTGTTCCGGCGATGTGGATGTCTGTCCCGTGACTTTGATCTTTCAACCAATAGCATCGCCCTGTTATAGAAATGCGGGCACTCCCGCCCCGGAGTTCCTCCGTAGATTTTTTATAAAACCCCCCTCGACCGCCGCCAATTTTCAAGTTTCTTCTTTACTCGGACTGGGACCGCTTGTTAAATTTTCCCGATCACAATACTGACTTGCATGGGCGCCATGCTCCGGTGCGCTCTTCGGGGCGTAGTCGTGGTGGCGGGGATGTTTCAAAAGCATGCGTGGTGACAGGTTTCCCCTTGGGGGTTTTATCCTTTCATTACTGATCTCGTCTGCGGACGGGACTGTGAAGAAGGTTCGGTTGAGGCTGTGGTGTTCAACTCATTACTTGTAAACAAAATTCATCTTCTCTTCTGTGTTGTTGTATCGCGGTCGCGTCGGAGTTGAAGCTCATTTTGATTTCTGTTTTGATATTGGCGATCGATTGCACGCTGCGCTCATTATATGTGTACTGACTCCTATGGCGAGTCCAATTATCCATTCCTCAAGCTATCAGCATCAGGACGAAGCGCATCAGCATTTCAAGTCGAAACCGTATTCGCCGAGACTCTATGAATGTCAATCTGTATCACAGTGTACTCTTCTAAACTAGTAAACTCGATGCAATATTTTGGGGGCTCACCCCAGCTGCTTCGAGTGAATCCAGTGCCATATCTTTTACCATCATGGCCCGACGTGTCTTCGCACACGAAGACCTCACCTGTCGCGGTCTCGTCTCATTGTCAAAAGCACATCTCTTCATCCTGCTCAATGGTCGTCTCCAGCAAGCTGACAAACAACCATTTTCGTGAACACCAAGTCTTGTCCTTATACCCTTCTCTTGATGCCACCGCTCCAATGGCATTCCACACGCCATCCTTTGCAATTCATCTCGTCCTTGTCGTTCTCTACGAGTGCTGTGAGGCTTCTTCTGGATCCTGTCTCCGACAACTCCATTCTCTTTCTCAATCATGACTGACTTCTATCCTCGCCCGAATTCAACGACCAAAATGCTGATGAAGCATGAGGGGAAGTGTATCCCTCATAATATCGAACGGACAATCCCTCAATGCTTCAGACGCGTTTCTCTCGCTCAATTTGGACGAGGTCGGAAGTCAATGTCGCTCCAGGGAGGTGCAGGCACCTTGTTCATGGCCATTATCGAATCAAGGACGAAAGGACAGCAATGAAGACGGATCCGAGATGCGTCCCAAGTCCAAAGGGGTCTTTGGGCATCAAAACATGGAGGTCTGGTGGTTTGAGGAATCCGTTGAAGTTGTGAAGATCGACTCCACTCTCTAGTCCTGCCTTCGAACAGCCACAGCACGAACCACCAAGTTTCAGCCCCTGAGAAGATTACGAAATCCGTTGCACCAACTAGTTCTACCCAAGATTGTCTCCTTGCTCGAACACTCAAGGCGACAATTGCAGAGAACACGAGTCGTACCTTTCAGTCCGACATTCTGTGTTCGGAAAGGTCAAGTCCACGAAGCATTTGGAATCACGGGGTCCAAAGATGGTGAGGCTGTCGTTTCTCTTCGCTCGAAGATAGACAACGTCAACTCCGTGTGCCTCGATGAGAACCTTAGAGTACATTCCTCAATGTCAACTAGTGATTGATATTGAAGGGAAACAGTAAGCCAATCGGAATAGATCTGTTTAGAAGCGACTTGTTTGCTGTCTTTCATGTTGCTGTGGCACGCGTAAGTGGTGTTTTTGACGCTAACGCCAGCCTCGCCAACCTCTCCTAACCTCCTGTATTTTCACGATATATCAAGCAAGAAGCCCACCCTGCAACATATAGTCCTTAATTCAGAATTCACCTGGTCGGACTCCATCTTCCATCCAACCTGCTCCGCCATCAAACTCCAAAGATCCCTGCTGTTCCTGTCGTCGCACAGCTGTCTCGACCCCCCATTGCTGGACTCACCAACCTCGACATTATCTTGTTGCCGGCTTGAGTAATAACGATAACATCGCAATCTCTGACCGCTTCCTGCCTCAGGATATAAGGATAGAGCCAATCCTGTCAGTAGGACCGTTGTGTTGAACCATTATAATGTCGTCTTCATCTCCCCTCGCCCCTCCATCCCGTCTCTCCCACTCCCGGCAGCAGTCGCGATCCATGTCGCCCGTCCGATACGAGATTGCAGACTTCCAGGACATCCGCCTAACCCATCCAGCTACCGCCAGGACTGCAAGAGAAACGACAAGATATTGCCCTGATCCCTCGCCGCACCAGGATTTCGAAGCATCTGGAGATTCGTATCGTCAGATCACGAATGCATTTCTTGGGAAGCTACCATTAATCTCGAGAGCTTCAAATACGACTACTGCATCGATTCCCTCCAATTGTTCCTCTGGCGCATCTTCACCGACTAAATCGCTAGCCAGCTTCATCACATCGTCAAACACTAGTGATACAGCTAGCAGACGTAGGACGCGACATACTTCAAAATCTGTTATCGATTCCTGGTTTAACGGAACTTCCGCCCCCCTTAACGTTGGAATTCTACCTTCACCAGCATCTGAGTCGCCGGAACAACAGATACTTCCTGAGGAATACGACATCGATCTCGAATACGGCAATATGGAGGCTGCTGCGACGTCCTCATTTACGCGTCTTCCACCACGAACGCGTCGAAGATCAACAATGCAATCACAGACATCTTCGCCTGGAGGCGTGGCAAGCAAACTAGGTGGCTGGTTCACCTCCAAATCCTCAAGTCCCTCACCCAAAACCCCCTCTCCCTCGCAAACAAACGAAACAGATCCCCTCCTCAACCTCGACATAAACGCCACTCTCTTCCCCCACGGCCCCGCCGATCCTCTCTCACCATCCTCCTTCAACGACCTCCTCACCGCTGCCGAATCCATCATCTTAACCATGCAAAATGCATACCGACTTCGCTGCAACGAAGTCAGGGAGCTGAAATGCGAAATCAGTGTCAAAGATGAGGAATGCGAGGAAGCGGAGACGAGAGCGAGACATGCGAAGATGCAGCTTGAGGGGATGGCAAAGAGGTTTGCTGCGCAGGAGGCCAAGACGGAGGTTTTGGAGAAGATGGTGAGGAGCCAGAGTTGTGAGCAAAGTCCAAGAAGAGTCAGTTTGCGCCTCGTTCCTGATGAGCATTCTCAACAGGAGGATGCTACAGGAAACTGGAAACGCGCGTCCCGTGCAGGCGCCTCTGATTCGGGTTTTGAGAGCGATGGGGACAGCGATAGTATCTTCTCTGCTCACAGTCCCGGTTCCAGCCCGGCATCCAGCGCGGCATCAACGCATGAGGGCGATGCGGTCCCTGCTGAAGCGGCAAAGCTTCGCATGGTAAGGGTGGAACGAGGTCACGATGCAGTTTTCCCTTTCAATGTGGCGAAAGCATATGCGCCCATTGAGATGCGAATCGAGAATCAACGACTCAGGGAACGGATACAGGAGCTTGAGTTTGCGGTTGAGGGGTGTTTGGATCTTGTTTCGGGTCGTTGAGGTGAGGTATACTTTTCCTTTTGGGTTAGGGAAGCTACTTTCGGAAAGAATGTACCACGGTTGACTAGTGCTTTTTGCCATTTCTTGTCTAATATATCTGCGTGGACGGGTTTCTTTTTGGATTGGTGGATTATGAGAGACGATTATTAGATGAAGCTTGGAAAGCGGTTGGTATTGCATTGGAAAGACGCAAAGGAAGGAAAGGAAGGAAAGGAAAGGATAAGAAGCTGTGTCGGATGAATTCTTGGATGTGTTGGGAATAGAAATTACCGCTGGTTGGCACAGATTTGATAAGATTACATTATAGATGAGTGATGGGAATATTAGGACGTTTACCTATTCACCTTCCCACCTCAATACTTTGGAGTTGATAACCTTCTCCTTTTTTTGTGAAAATGTTTCTGTAGTGGTCGTGCTGTTGACTTCATGGGGGATATCACGTATCATACCCACCTACCCATTCCCTCCCCTGAACTTATCCCAAATACTCGCGTGAAGCTTTCAAACTGCATGTTTACCTCTTCCAACTTAATATTGGTATGATATACTTCAAGCCATCTCAAGAGAAATGATCCTGCCGAAAAAGATCAAGTATCGATCTCGAAATAGCTTTGTGGATTCAGATTTCGGATGGGGTTGAAGGAGCTGGGAATCGATGAGTTAATGCCTTTAAGTTCATGGGACATGACATGGCCAAAATGGTTGCCCGATAGAACCCCACACAGGTATGGATTTGGGAGATTTCATATGTCAAATCGATGATTGCATCTAGCCCGTTAGAAACTCGCGCATTGACTATTTATCAGTCAATCAATCAACCAACAATGGAAACGATGTTGTCATAATCAAAACAATTACATGCTGTTCGCTATGCTCCTGCTCCGCTGTACAGTACAAAAAGTCAAAGATATCTAGTATTACTAACCTCATCAGCAAACCCAGACAATCATCATTTCGCATAATCTTCTGCTCTATAATCCATCATACTTCACCTGGCTTAATTGAAGCCTTCCACCGCCAACAATCATCCCCACCTACTCAATCTTCTTTCCCCCATCCACGATACTGATCCCCTTCTTCTTAAGCTCTCCCATCTTCTGCTGCAGAACAGCCTTGACATCATCAGTAACATTACTTCCCCGTCTCTTCCTCTTCGCAATCTCCTCCTGAACCTCCTTGATCAGATCCTGCAATTCCTTCTCCGGATCGTCGGGCAATCCCAACGTCCCGCCCGGTGGCATCTTAGCAGAATCATTACTCATTTGTCTGTCCAGCTGGTTTCCATCCGTACCGTTGCGCTCTCGAAGCTTGGCCGCGAGCATGGGACGAGCGGGGGAGTAGAGGAATCCAAAGCAGATGGCTACACCAACGAGACCGTAAAAGTAGACGCGGGACCAGACTGTAAATGCTGCAGAAAGAGTGAGGACGTTGAAGGGGGCCGTGACGAAGCAGAAGGCGAATTGGGTTATGAACCAAGTGAATGCATCATAGTACTTCTTGTTCGGGGTCGGGGTCTTGCCGTCTTTTGACATGAAGAAGGGGCGTACGAGGCGACGGCCGTCTTCGGTATTACATTAGCAGCTGCCGAGTTTAAAGTTAAGATGGAGACTCACATTTAGCAATGTTTTGCATCAGACTCCCAAGCCCGAATGAAAGGTAGTAACCTGGGTAGAAGCCGTGCCAGAAAGCGCTGGTAATGAAAGTCGCGAGGGTGGCTTGGAAACCCGGTTTCTTGCCCTTTGGTGTGACACGGAGGAACATGTAGTTTCGTAGCCAGTGGTTGGTGTTCACGTTCCATCCACCGAGATAAGCACGAACGTTCTGAGCTGTCTCCACCTCCATTGGCTTGACATTGCTCAATCGATCCCACTTGGCTCGTCCAGTTGCTTCGTCAATTCCATTGTAGCCGATGCCTGAAAGGATGCAAGAACCCTCACTGAGGAACCAGACGCCATAGTACTTGGTGCGGGTAGTAAAACCTAGCATGTAGAGAATGAAGATTCGTCGGAAGATGGAGTATTTCATGTAGTCGTCGGTAAGGAAATACTCTGGAGGGTACCTGCTGTTCAATTGCAGGAAAGCAAACACCCAGAAAAGTCCACATACGGCTTTGATGGTGGCGGGGGTTCCGGAACGAGGAATCTTACGCTTCTTTCGAGTTGGTGGTGCTTTGGAGGGATCGACACCTGCAGGGAGCTCAAACATCTTGGTAGAGATGTACGTCTTGTATTCCTGATAATCGAATGCTGGTCCAACCAGAAGTCCTGGAAAGAAGAAAACGTAGCCGAAGAAGTCGAGTAGGTTTGGCATGACTTTGATTGAATTTGTCTTCTGGAGATCAGTCAAGTCAGAAGAAGGAAGGCGGCCGTCGTGCACATTCCAGCAGAAGGCAGTCAACTTCATGACGAGAACCATTTGAGCGCCAGTGATATCAACGGCACCTGGATCGAGGTTTGGGTCCATGCGAGCTACGTGGTTGATGGACATGTGACCCATGCAGAAGACGAAACCAATCCATGGCATGAAAGGGCCCTCAATGAACATGGCGATGCAGTATGAGCCAATGGAGCTGATCAGGAGGGTCCTGAGGCCGCCCCAGAGACTAAAGAGTCCGAGTATGTAGAACATCGAGACACTGGATTTTTGTGAGTGAAGGTCCTGTTTGATTATGGATTACACCTTCACCCACGCGATGTTGAAGACGTTCTTCAGCCATGGCTTGTCGTCTGGTATTCTCTTCAGGACAGCAGTCAAGGGGTACGAGATCAGGAACGAGGCTGTAAGCTTGACTGTGATTTGTTAGCAGAATTACCCGAAGCGTGTACGACGATGGAGACGCACGCTCATCAGGCGAAGGACCTAGCCTGTCCGAGAGATAGACGAAGGCTGTAAAGAGTCAGTAATGGATGATTAATCAGCAGATTCCAATCTTACGGATATTGATGTACGGAAGCATCTTGACGGGTTGGTCTCCCTTGGCCTATTGTATGGAGGTTGAAGGATCCTCCTTGGATTACCTGGGGGTTTGGTGGGAGAGCTACCTGGGGCTCTTGGTGGGAGAGCTACCTGGGGCTCTTGGTGAGAAAGTGAGAGAGCTGGGGCTCTTGGTGAGAGAGTAAGAGAGCTACCTCGAGCTCTTATGTGAAGTATCAAGACCGGCCTGGCTCTATGGGAGTCTCATCTTGGGTATTTGTGTTTGTCTTGAGATGTCACCGTGTCTCCTGCAAGATTTCTCATGATCAACCGGCCGAACAAACTAGACTGCAGGAGCGAGGAACGTGCTTCAAACCGATCACTTCACCCATCTAGACCTACTATCACCGACAACTCCCGCCTCTACTCTCACCATCTCCAGCTCATGCGATAAAGAATTGCGACATCCAGCATGAGCTCAGTCTATAACCTTGAGCCCCAGCCCACCGCGAAAGTCCTCCTCCAAACCACCGGCGGCGACATTCTCCTCGAACTATTCGCGAAACAAACACCCCTCGCGTCTCGGAACTTTCTACAGCTATGTCTCGACGGCTACTACAATGGGACACTATTCCACCGCCTAGTCCCAGGCTTCATCTTGCAGGGCGGTGATCCTACAGGCACAGGTTCTGGCGGGGAAAGCAGCTTTCAAGATGGCAAACCCTTTGCAGACGAGTTCCACAGCCGGCTCAAGTTCAACAGGAGGGGACTCTTGGGTATGGCGAATACTGGCAAGGATGATAATGGGAGCCAATTCTTCTTCACTTTGGGCGCGACGCCCGAGCTGACGGGGAAGAATGTGCTATTTGGGAGACTGGAGGAGGGATCGAAGACGATATACAATTTGATGAAGATGGCTGATGGGGAGCTGGCGGAAGAGGGAGGAGACAGGCCATTATTCCCGTATTCCATAACGGGAGCTGAAATATTGGTCAACCCGTTCGAGGATATGGTGAAGCGGGATCTCACAAGAAGAGCTGTAGCTACAGAGGACAAGAAGGACAAGAAAAAGCCCAAGCGTAAAGCAGGCAAGGCCATGCTCAGTTTTGGTGGTGACGAGGAAGGAGAAGATGCAGCTCCTGTTGTAAAGAAGCCAAAATTCAATCCAAAGCTTGTTAGCACGATAGAGGACGATGCGCCTACACCTAAGAAGACAACTCCAGTCTCAAAACCAGCAACCAAACCAAAATCTATACCCAAGAAAAAAACGCCATCTCCCTCACCGCCGCCTCGGAGAGACCAGCTTCTGTCGGCCCTCACACACAACCCAGCGCCCCGGCGGAGTGCAGCCTCTCCATCGTCTTCCCGATCCTCCTCCCCCTCCTCCTCTCCAGAACCAGAAGTCCCAAAGAAATCCGACCTAGCCTCGCGGACCAATGCGCAAATTGAAGAACTCAAAGCCTCGATGCGAAGGACGGGTCCCACTGTCGCAGCTCCAGCAAAGAAACAATCCGCCTTAGAAGCCCTGATACCCGCAACCTCAACGCGAGGCAGAAAGAGACGACCAGGTGCCGGAGGCGGCAAAGAGGAATCAGACGGCTTCGATATGTTCAAAGCATTCAAAGAGCGCCTAGAAAACCAAGTCCAAACCTTGCCTGGAGAAACAAAAGAAACAGTTTTAGAACAACCACGGAAAGAGAAACAACCGTTGGCGACAAAAGAGAACCCAACGACAAAAGCAGCCGATTCGGAAGACGAAGAAGCAGCCCTTTGCGACCTCCACTTCATCCTCGACTGCCAATCTTGCACGAAATGGGACAGACCCTCCAACGAAACCGAACAAGCGGAAGCAGACGACGAAGACTTGGCAGGCACGGCGTGGTTAAGTCATAAATTGTCGTTCGCAAAGGATCGGTTGGGGAAAGATTTGAAGTGGAAGAAGCAGAATGAGGATGAATTGGTTGTCATTGATCCGAGGGAGAAGGCGAAGGATTTGGGGATTGGTTCGAAACGAGGGGGCGGTGGTGGTGGGAGGGGAGGCAGAGGAGGTGATGGCGGTGGGGGAGGTGGATTTAGGGGTGGTGGGAACTGGAGGGGGAAATAAATTTGAGGTGGAGATTTTCTACTTACCTACTTACTTAATCTACCAGATGGAGAGATTTCATAGCGAGAATCCCTTCTCTCTATCGCTTCTCTCAAAATCCTACTTGATACTCACTTCATGCGGAGCAACTCATGCATGAGCTGCAACCCCCGAAGTCAACAATACATATCAGAAACGGAGAGAAACACTTATTTGTTAGCTAATAGACGAATGCACACAATCCAACACAAACACATGTCTCACCCAGTAGTATCCTTCCAATCCAGCATCAACCATCGCTACCCCGGACGCCTACAACTCGAGCCTCCTACGATTAGAATACCAACCGCTATATTCATGTTAAAAAAGGGGGGGGGCAAAACACCATCAGATCAAATCAAATACACCACCACATCAGATGAGTAGAAACACAACACATCCATTGAAAGATACCTAAACCTAGCAAATTCAATAACGTTTTCAGGAAGAGAAAAATAAACGCATTAAATCCTAAACTCGTTTGATAATATATTATATCCGCTCCCTGGTTTTGACGAAAGGTTCGGTCAAGTATTATTGATATTGATGAACTCGATTTCCAAGAACATGGACCTTAGCTTCCATTATGCTTCACTCCATTGCCTTGGTTTCTTCTTTGATGTCGACTACCTGAGTTTTGAGATCGAGGATATCTTTCTAATCGAGTAGCTGAAGGAAGTAGCCCATTGATTAAGCTATTAAGACGCCTTCGAGCCATTGCCTTGCAAGAAAATGGGGTTCGTTCAAGAATTATTAAAACTATTATGTCGCCTTATCGTGCGCCAGCCGATGCTTCATGCTAAATTATATATAAAGAGCTCCATCAACTACTGCATCCACAATCACCAAATATTCGATTTCCCTTGCATTTTGTTCAACCGTTTCCAGGTAAAAATCTCACTCAGGAAGAGCGACTTTCGTCAACTTTTCAATCTCCCGCGCAAGTCCGAAGAGCCAGGTTCCTGCAGCGCAATGCTACGCCCAAACTCTACCTTCCACCATATTCAACCCCTAATTGCAAGTCGTAACCTTGTACTCCACAGTATCATTACCCGTCTTCCAAACCTTCGGCTTGAAATCAAGATATACCAACTAAAAATCATATTAGGACACACTCTCAACCGCAACCTAGGAAAAGTCAAACTCACCTCCCCCTTTTCAGGCGTCCATTCTCCATTCGTATCACGGTAATAAACCATCTCTCCAGACCCAGCATCGCGCACCTCAAGAGTCGTGTGCGAGACTGTTCCCTCGGTCGACCACTCGATGTTATAACATGTCGATTTTGCGACTAGGAAGGGCTTGGAGCAGCGAACATTTCCGTCGTCGTCGAGGCATTTCTCGACGGCGTAGTCGAGGACGGAGCCCGAGGAGACTTCAGATGCTGTGGTGTGTTAGATTGATGCAGCGAAGGGGTGATGAAGGGAGGGGAAGGCGCACGTTTCTTCAAGGTACCGCTGAGGGCGAGGCCGGCGACCATGATGGATTGGGCGGAGGGGAGTGGGATGTGCATCTTTCTGTGTATGATGGTTGTTTGATTTGTGTGTTGTTGTTGATTGAGGTTGGTTGAATCGATCAAGAAGTGTGATGGGGAGGTGAAGTTGATATGGGAATGGTTTATGCGAAAGGCGAAGAATACCTAGGCAGTCAGCTGGATGCGTGGTCGTGGTTACCCGTTCCACTAGTCGGGTTCGATGACGGTGAATGCAGGAACGAGGCTGCATAGGGACTAGGTGAAATGTGGGGTTTGCCACCTCGTCATGCCGAGAGGCCTGGATGCGGCTGAAGTCCATCGTGAAGCTTGTTAGAGCCGTGAATCATGATCCCCTACGATTCCGCGTGCCCTTCTAAAGGTCCATCACGAGAAGGTCTTGGCAGGTTTGACTACTACGTACTTTGCTAGAACGTTTCAGCATGGATCAATGAGTGATCAGACTCAAAACATCAATTATCTGTTTCATGACTTTCTCGTTGTCTTCGCCGCCAATCATAACTCGTCTCTCGATAGAACATGCTCCAGATCACAATCTGCAAGTGTCATTACGATGCCAACTTGCGCCCCTCGAGAATATGTATTAATAACCTCGATATTGCTTTGAATATTGGGACTTCGCCATGTTTTTCTTGCGTATCGAGTTTTGGTAACGACCAGCTCAATGGTATCTACAGCACCTTTAGCACCATGGCCCAGATGGCGGACTGAGACGAAAGGAAGAACTGGCGAAGTTGATGTGCTCTCCTTTTCCCCACTGGCGAATGGAGAATCGAGACTGTTCCACCATGAACAGAAACAAGAAAGGAGATGCTGGCTCGTCGCCCGATGCCTCAGCTATTGCAGTATCCAGCAATGGATAGGCGTTGTCGTCGTGGTTGCTAGCCATGAACATGGGCAGACATTGCCTTTGACCTTAAATCTCTATGAGACAGGTTTTGGCAAATGCTGGCAGGTTTTCCAAAGTGAAACCATCGTAGACATCCAGATCCACGCGAGCGACTCGGCAGTGATCGAGAAAGGTTTGTAAAACTCGAATCGCCTCCAAGACGATCTCTTCTGCAATCAGCTGACCATCACAAAGGCCATTTCGTTCCCGGGGAGGAAATCTTAGCTGCTGGATGCCAGGCAAAATATCCCAAGGCAAGTCTTCGAGATCCAACTCATACTCGTCATAGTCCTCGTGTGTTTGGCCATATCGGTAGAGTCGCACAGGGAACCTGTTCTGGCAATATTGAATGGTGAGAGACACAGCGTCGGTCGACTGCTGGTACCTGGCGACCTGATGATCTTGGTATGCCAGTCTTCGGCGTCCGGAGATGGCTGTCCCAGGTCATGACCAGAGATTGCATATAATTTAAAACGAATAGCTCTTTGCGTTTTCAAGCAATCAAGAGGTACCTTATGCATTCGTCGATTTTCAGGTCAGAAGAAATACAATCATCGATGTTCCTCGAGGACTGCCCTTTTTAGATAGTTATTAGGTGGTAGAAACGGGAGGACACCGAGATGGCGATACATTACCATTGCATCCTGTGCGTTACCCTCAATCACGAAGCAATGTCTGGTCAGTTGTTTTGCCCTGTTCAAATTGAGGCAGTGTGAAAGCTGTCGTCGTCTTCGAGTCCGGCTCAATTTTTGGTACCGTCATTCCGAATGTAACCATCGAATCGCCTGTGATGTTTTCGGTTCCTCCATATCACTCATGTCCAGGCTATCATCGTCTCGGTCAAACTCCTGGCCTCAGGTCTCAGTTGGGTACTCTGTACTCTGATGGTTGTTCATTGGTGAAAAGATGAAGATTAACCTCGGACATACTCACCGTCATGGATAGACCTCCCGTCATGGATAGCTCGACTTGGATCAGAGAGCTCTCCCACCAACACCTTTATCTCAAGAACCGTCGCGCTGCTTGATGGTTGAGAAATTTGACCTCCTAGCTCTCCTATTGTAGTATCCCGTTCGTCACCACCTCATCCACATAAATGGCCACTAGTTCGAAGCCTATACACATCCTCTTCGTGGGCGCTGGAGCTGTCGGATGTTTCTATGCATCAAGACTTCACGACGTATGCCTGGCGCCATCGTAGCTCTCTATTGATCGAGCCTGCTGATAAAATTCATAGCCCTGCGCGAACCTGTTCGTCTCCCTCGTATGCCGTTCCAATTACAAGACCATAGCCAACTCTGGCGTGCAACTCAAGACTCACTCGTTCGGTGACTATCACTTCTCCCCTCATGCCGTATACTCCTCAATAGCCGATGCTGCAACCTCGTCGAACGCGCCCTTAAGTGGATGGGACTACGTCGTCGTTACCACCAAGGCACTGCCTGATGTCACGGATGACTCAAAAGATATAGAGACATTAGTAAAAAGAGCACCAGAAGGAAAGACTTGCATAATTCTCATACAGAATGGTGTTGGTGTGGAAGAGTCGCATCGTGCAAGATTTCCAAAGAACCCCCTGATCAGTGCCGTAACCATCATCAGCGCGGAGCAAATAAGCCATGGAGTAATAAGACAAAACAGATGGACAAGGATAAGCATGGGAGCATACTCTGACGGTCTCGGAGGGAAAACAGCAGATGCACAGTCTTTGAACAAGCGGGGGAATGAGTGTGTGAGGCAAATCGTAGAGCTGTTCACGAAGACTGGCAAATTGAGAGACGCTGAATACTACGACGAGGTTCCACTACAACAAGTCCGATGGCACAAGATCTGCATCAATGCCTCCATGAACCCTTCCGCCGTCCTCTCTGGGGGAGTAGGTAACGCGAACATGGTCCGCGATCCAGAACTAAGAATCCATCTCAAGGCATGCATGGACGAAGTCTTCGAAGCCGCTCCCAAGATCCTCGGTGCGCCATTCCCATCCAAGCTCGCAACACCAGAGCAGATCTTGAAAAGCACGGAAAGAAATACTGGGGGCAAGCCAAGTATGCTGCTCGACTGGGAAGGCGGGAGACCAATGGAATTGGAGGTCATACTTGGAAATCCGGTTAGAATCGCCAGAAGACATGGAGTTGAGATGCCGAGGTTACAAACACTATATGCGTTGCTGAAGAGTGCGCAGGGAAGAAGAGATGGACTTCGCAAGCAGAAGAGGGAATTGGAAAGGCAAGCGACTGCGGTAAAATCATCGCTTTGAGTAGGCAAGCGGTAATCAATGAATACAACGGGAAGTACCAAGACGTGATTGTGGAACTTCTACGACTTAGGGACAAGAAACCAAGCCACGAATTCAAGACCGCGGTCAAAAAAAATTCTGGCAATTAATGGCTCCTGGATGGCCAGGAACTGGGTCGACGTCAATTGACTGCAAATGCTCATCGAATGAGCAGACCGAAATGAGGATCATTTTCAATTTTCAAGCCTTTACGCGTGTCTGATCTGGCCATGAAGAGAAAGAAAAAGAAGTGGTCAAGATCGCCTCTCCGTCCTCCAAAAGATTTTCGACAAGCGAACAAAAAATTAGGTCTGATTGGAGCTCTATAACTCAATCATTTTGGCGAGATGCGATTCGTAAATTCCCCGAAATTCGGCATACCTAGAATGAATTCATTCTCCTTAAATTAGCTTGGACAGATTGGTGAATCCAGAGGAATAAGAGAAGGAGGAAATCTGATGTCAATATGGACCGAATTTTTTTCAATCGGAACGATCATCTAGCTAACTAAGATAGCCAACCACTTTGAAGAGCTTCCAGAAGATGTCTGGATGCCTGTATTTGAACCTCTATCGCAAACTGAATCCCAATGGTCGATGGATTCCTGGCCCTGTCATGAAGAAACCTCGGAGAGAAACAAAGGCACCCGTCAGGCTCTCATCCATGGTACGGGACCATGCCATGCACCATCCCGATACGGCCCTATCAAAGAATTCAAGCTTATTATCATGTCCCACCTGCTTCCTTCCCTCAGTCCTTATCTTCCCTCTTCGCCTTCGTCACGCCCTCCGAGCTGCAAGCTGGCTCCTGCTTAACGACTCCTCGGTTCTGGCTCGCAGCAGCTCTCAACTGCGCCATAAAGGCACCACCCTTCTTCACGTCGGCTGATTTATCATCGTCTGCCTCCTCCTGCTGCTTACGGACGCGTTTGCCCAATGCAGAGCTCATCGCTGGTGTTGGCGAGGCAGTTGAGGCACAAGTATCCCCTTCCTCACCGCCCTCCGAGTCATCGCTATCGTTTGCGAGGCGAGTACCCTTTGCTGCGGATCCCGAGAACAAGGAATTCTTTGGTGGGCGTCCATGAGATTTGGGTGTGGCGGCGAGTGTGCCAGTTGCGGCTTTCTTGGAGCGTGGAGTCCCGGTTGAACTAGCAGCACTTGTGCCGGAGTCGGCGTTGACCTTCTTCTTAAGACCGGTGATGTGTTGGGTCAGAGCACTGAGGGTTGGTGGGGGACCTTTGTGGGCGGCTGCAATGATTAGTGAGTGTTGTATGGAGTGGGTGTGGGTGAGAGGGACTTACGCCAGGCGGCAATGATGGCTTGGGGATTGAGAGCGCCGGTGGACTTGATGATCGCGACCAGTAGCTGGGATGGAGTTAGTATTGTGGGCTGGTGAGGATGAGCTGGAACTTACGGTCTCATGAGTCTCTGGAGTCCAATGAATAGGCATTGTGGATGATTGAGAGAGGTATTGTTGGTGGTGTTGTTTGTGTTTGTCGATGTTGATGGATGTTGTTTATCGGATGATTGAAGAAGAAAGTTTGGTAAAATAAAAGTTGGGTGAGACAGGGTGAAGAAGAAAGAATCTTTAGTCGGGTAGATACAGTATTTATAGGCTAAGCGGGAATCCTTAGGCAAGATAAAGTGAATGCGAGGTCCGGGTATGGGAAAGAAGAGGTATCTGTTGGGAAAGGTATGGCCGTGTAGGTTGACAGCATTGACTAAGTATTAGCACTCAATAACTCTAGCCAGGGAACGAGATACTGCGTCATCCGGGAATTGAACGTTGAGCATAGGCAAACAAAAAGCTATTGGGTGTTGTATTTACTCACAACACCCTACAGCTTCTATTACGGTACCTTCGAGGGAACCCCGGCTCTGGTCGGTCAATCGCCAATGCGACACTTTGAGCTATTTCTCTATTTGTGGCTGACAGATAATTGGAGGGATTAGGTACATATATGAGCAAATCTTCCTCGGGATATCTGTCTATGGATTGCGTCACTTGAGATGTTTTGATGTCTACGGTTGGGAATTCCCAAGGCAAGTCGAGCTAGAACCTTCAAATGCCCTGGTCAGTTTTCGATCTCAATTTGCTAGAAGTCTTTGAAGTATTGCTATCGACTAAAGAGTCAGAGTCTGGTTTTTAATACTACAGATACCTTGACAATGTTTTGAAGCCAGATCGATGGAAGCTTTTGTTGTTGATCTCACATTCAGAGATTGCATTCAATTTTCGACACTTCGAATCTCTCAAGAGCTGAGCGAGAGTACCTGCAGCCTGAGAGAATGCCAATTACAACGGAAACGGATCCATATATGAGAGGGCACCCCTTTCCTCACAGGAGGACTGAGTGTAGGCGGTCGTAAGAGAAGAGTTTACATATGAGAGGCATAAAATCCTGGTTGTGGAGGCTGTGAGTTTGAAGAGGGTGAAGATGAAGAACACTGGACGTATGTCCCGGACTGCGGAATTCAATCGACAAGCTTACGAGAGTCCTTGAGGACGGGCTCTAATGGCCTCTATCACTGCAAGACTGATAAGCAGTATGTCAAGCGTAAGGAGCTGAATGTTGACTACGGCCTTCGTCTGCCGGAAAGACTTACAGCTCCAGGTTACCTGATACTATAATCACCCCACCTCGCGTGTTATTCCCCCTCCCTCACTTCTCCTTTCACAATACGCCACAGCACCCTCCTTTATCCTCTCACTAACCAACCCAACTCTTACATTAACTTTGACTATAACAACCTCCTCGCTCTCTACCTTTACGAGTCCATCTCAAAATGGCAATCGACTGGAAGTCCCCCGAAAACACCGAGCGCCTCCTCACCTGCGTCTACGCCTGGCTCCAAGAATCCAACATGACTGTACGTCTTCCGCCCTACCCAATCCCAAACACAACACCGAATACACCAAGACGTGAGGATTTGCTAATAGATGTTTCCACAAGATCAACCACCACCGCATCGCCAAGTATTTCGGCAACGGCGCCACATACGACGCCGTCCAGGGCAACTTCCGCAAATTCAAACAGCGAATTGAAGATGTCAAGGCTGAAGTTGGGGATGACGGTGGAGCGGCGGCACCTGTTGTTGCTTCGAGGGCGAAGGGGAAGGGAAAGAAGACGAAGAGCTCTTCTGGTGATGGTATGGTTATTTCTACTACCTGAGTTTTGGATATTGGGATGACTGACTGGTTTTGGTTAGGTGTGTTGAGTGGACGTGTTGTGAAGAGTGTGTCTAAGAAGGTGAGGGCTACGAAGGTTAAGGAGGAGCTGGTTGGTGAGGATGAGGATGAGGGTGTTGAGATGGATGAGGGTGTTTGAACGTATCTCGTGGTTGGGATTGGAGAGTGACGAGGCGACGACTTTTACACTTTCACATCGATGATTTGGGATCTTGGAGTTGGAGTTGGAGGGCGGGACTTCAAAATACTGGGGCTGCGATACCAATGGTCTTTGATTTCACAAAGAATGACTCCAATTGTATGGCGAGAACAAGATTCATGAGTTTTCCTCGATTGTGTTCGATGAGTAGGCAAGCTATATTGATCCCGGAGTCTTCGTGGACTGGTTGATATCCAGCTTGTCATGAACTTCCGCCCAAGTGCAACTGGAATACAATCAAAGAGCCAGTATCACCAACCGAGAATAAATACCACCCAACCAACGCCATGTGTAAAGATCAAATCATGACCAGAGAACTGTGAATTCCAGTTTTCGATGAAGAAGTATCAAGAACCATGACCAGCCTCCATAATAACTCCATCCATTCAAAGCTCACACCAACGCCCCGATCCCATCTCCCCACTCCGAAATGTGTCGTTGCAAACTCATCGTCCTTCAGACACCCTCGGGCTCATCCTTGACCGGCGAAGCCCTAAAAATAATCAGTCATACTCAAGCAAAGATACAAAGAAGAAACTCACATCTCATCGTCATCAGCAGAGTCCTTACGCTCTTTCTTGGTAGCAGACTTCTTGACCTTCTTAGATGGAGTTGCCATCTCTTCATCATCGTCCTCGACATCGGCGGTGGCGGCTTTGGAGCGACCGCGCTTTGGAGTCGCCTTGGCTTTGACGGGTGTGCTGGTGGTAGCGGCTCCGGCACCGGCGGTGAAGATGTCGGCGTCGCGCTTCTTGATTTTTGCGAACTTTTGGCTGTGAAGGTTGGGTTAGCTTGATGTACAAGAGATGGTTTGCGTTTAGATCGGTATTGAAGAGTTTCTGGCGATGTTCTTGCTAGACATTCATCGATACTGATCTCCAAGTGGGTTTGTGTATTCAAAGACATGAATTGGTGACCCGGCGGTTGTGTTGTGATTGTGATTGTGAAGGGAAAATGCAGACCGAGCAGCTTCGGAAGTGACTCCAACATCAGTCGCGATGCCGGCCCAATCTATGCCCGAGGTATTCAAACGCGCAATGATTGCTAAGAGCAAATGTCTCTCAGTGTGATCGTCCCACGGAGGCATGTTTGCGAGTTGAGGAAGTAACGTTTTATGTGTTTGAGTGCGGGAAAGGAATGGAGGACGAAAGGTAGAGTTGAGCCGGGTCAACAAAGGTGTTGGAAAACAAAGGAAGCGCGTGGAACTGAGGTGAGGAAAAAGCCGACCTAACAGCATCTTTGCTTAGGCCTCCGCCCATCTGAGCGGCGATGGCGACCCAGTCAAAGCTGGACGTGTTCAGCTGCGAAAGCATGGTGAAAGCCAGGCGTTTCTCAGCAGCGTCGTCCCAGTTGTATGGCATATTCGACGATTGTGGAGGTGCTGGTAGGTATTGGAGAGAAACAGGGAAGAAGTGAAGGGGAAGGCCAACCTGGCAGAAGACGCGGTGACCAGGTCGTCAACATCGCTTGCTATGGCAACCCAGTCCAAGTTTGGTGGTATGGTGCATTTAGCAAGGACTGCTAAGAGAAGTCGCTTCTCTGTAGCATCATCCCACTTGAATTGAATACCATTTGCTGGACGAGGCATGGTCGTGGGAGGAGAAATTATGCGTTGTTGAGTGTGTTGGGAAAAGGAGGGTAGAAGGAAAGTGAGAGGCGGAAGAAGGTAACACTAACGTGCATGCCGCGGCTGTAAGCTCTTTATCCATTGCGCTCGCAATAGCGCTCATGTCAAGGCCAGAAAGTCCGCCACGGGCGGCGATGATGTTGAGAAGAAGATGCCTCTCAGTATTCTCGTCCCAGGTAAACCGAGAGCCATTCGGCTGACCTCTAGGCATGATTGATTTTGGTGGGAGTGGTACTTGTGGTGGAGAGTGTGTTGTGAACGTTGTTTTGGTGAAGTTGAGGGAAGTAAGAAGGACGATAGCAGGGAGGACTAACACGCAAGCTTTGGGAGTAAGCCCGTCCTTCACTCCACCTGCGACAGATCCCCAATCGATCGCAAGACCAGAGGCATTGCACTGGACGGTGATGATCTCCAGGAGAAGACGGAACTCGTAGTTCTCATCCCAGCTGAAACGAACGCCGTTGGGTTGGCCTGTGGGCATGATTGGGATTGGAGTTGGTGGAAGAAGTGTGTAGTTGTGATGAGGTTTCTGTTGTTGATTTGTTTGGAAGGATGGAAGATGGAGGGACGAGTATGGGAGTGGGTAACTAACTTGCATGCATGCCCGGTGACCTGATCACCAATATGTACCGCGACGGCCACCCAGTCAGTGCTGGAGACGATGCTGTTCGCGAGAATGGCCTCCAGCAGGCGCTTCTCGGTCGCATCATCCCAATTGACAAGAGTTCGATTCGCTGCCATTGTGGAATATCGAGGGTTGGATGTTTATTGGGAGAAGGCGTTGTTGTGTAGGCGACGGAGGAAAGGGTGGATAAGGAGGGTTGGAAATGGACGCACAACACCGGCAGACTTACCTAGCAGCAGAAGCAGTCAGCGAGCCACCGAAGCGGGCGCAGATCGAGGACCAGTTCACGTTTGAAGGATTGATTTCAGCAATCATGCACATGAGGAGATGGCGCTCAGTTCCATCATCCCAGATGATGCGGTCGCCGTTTGGCTGTCCTGAAGGCATGGTTGTAGAGGGTACGTGTTGATTAGCTTTAGTGGGATGAAGGGGGGCTTTCTGTTCTCGCAAGAATAAATCGAAATTGAAGTTGGTGTTTTGTGTGAGAGAAAAGGCGAGAGAAACGGGGGACACCTTCTGTTATATCATGCCGCTTTTTACATGCCTTTCCTGTGATGATGAACATCATAACACGCCACATTTTCCGTAAGACGGTTCCACCTCCCCGTCTTTATTACGAAGGCACGTAGTGAAATGAAGACAAAGCTTGCCCGTGTGGATCCTGACTTTCAGCCTCGGTGACGAGGCTGAGACGCCAATTTCTGAGATTTATTCAATGGTTTAGCGACGATCGCAAGCTATTGAGCTCATCAGACTTATTCGCACTTACTTTCGAGCCTTGTGGAGAATCAGTTAGTCGTATGGAAGTTTCCAAATTGCAAGCATGGCGGAATAGAAGTCAAGAAACGATTGCGACTCACCAAACGCAAGACCTCGCCATTTTCGCCACATACTTGCTATGCCTTTCCGCCCCATGCCAAAATTTCTCGAGGGTTATAATTCCAGGACCGCTTTGTCTCCAGTAGCTTGCTGATTATGCATATACCCGATACGAAACATCCACTGAAAGACACTCTTTGACCAGCGCTATACAATAAAAGCAATCTCAAACACTGAAACCTTCCAGACACACTTCTGCACCAAGATATAACAAGGTCATTATCTTTCAAGGTCATATCCACTATTCATCAGCACATACCCATTTCTTCAACTGCAAATAGTGAGCACCTGCACCTTGCCACAAAGCCTTCTTGAAAAATCCACCTTTCGTTGTCTGTCTACCCAATCACCTAACATGCCTACCGATAAGCAGAATGTGGAGTTCATGTGGGCCATTGTAAAGCAGCTAGAGGTCAAGCACGTAAGTTTCATCTTCCCTCTGCTCCCCAGCAACTCACTAACCCACTCACCCAGATCGACTGGAGCATCGTCGCCTCCGCCAATGGTATCAGCAATGGGCACGCGGCCCGCATGCGCTTTCATCGCCTCCGCCAAGCAATGGAAGGCATCGCAACTAAACATCGCACTCCCAAATTCGACGAGCCCTCAGAAAAATCTAAAGGGAAAGATAAAAACAACAGCAAAATTCCCAAATCACGAAAAGCCAAAGATCTAGCTCTCAAGCGCAAACTCGCGGATATCTCCGATGACGAGGAGGAACCACTTGCTCATGCTAAGGCGCGGATGCGTATGAAACGGGAACTTGAGGATGATTCGGAGGATGAGTATGTGGATTCCGAGACGGAAGAGAAGAGAGCTGTTCTGAAGATAATTAAGCGGGAGGAGGCGACGGAGGGCGTTCAGGATGAGAGAAGCATGTCGCCAACGACGGTCAAGGCAGAGGTCGAAGAATGTCCGAGTGCTCTCTCAAGCCGGAGAGAGTCCATGCCAGAGAAAATGGAAGTTATGGAGGATGATGTGTCGACGTTGGAGCCGAAGCCGATTAAAGACGAAGTTATGGAGGAGGATGGTGCCATCATGGTTGAAAGCCCTGCCACTTCAGCCGATGATGTCAGAGTCAAACAAGAGGTCTTTGAGGTCCTTGTTGAAGTATAGCGTAGCAGGAAATTTTCTGGGTGAGTTCCGTGGCCACATTCTCCCAGCGTTATCATCGCCTGCTTGATCAAATAATGTTGAAAATCCACCATTGGCCATCCTTTCAGCGGATCTCTTAATCGTTGACTGGTGTCTCAGATGAGAGTATGCTCAAGTAGCGCCGGAATCGAGATAATGGGTATTTTCTGGACCGGATCGGTGGCATAAATTGGTCCCTCAGTCACCATTGTCAATTTTTTTCTCGATCATATTTTGATCTCAGGACTGCAAAATTTGCACTTCTCCGAGGAAATACAGAACGGCACTCGTCGATGAGGAGGTCGCAGACAGACGTGTCAACTATTCACAGAATTTCTCAGCCTTAAATATTTGTACCGAGATTGTTATTATAATAAGAAAAATTGGGAGGCGGAATGCTGGACTGGGGGAGAGTTTGGAGCGTTGTCGAAGCTCGTAATGATACTTAATACTTCATCCCCTTGAAATTAGGCTTATATACCTTTGAGAGCATAAAATTTCCATGACTAAACCTGTATAGTATCCGCCTTCTCAAGAAGAGGGTTTCATTGCAGCTGATTAGCAAGTAGAAAAGAAGATAAGAGGAAGGACAGATCTTACCAAGAGTTATTTAGCATCTATCGGGGGAAATTCTGGCATCTACTAACTTCAACATTAATGGCTGCCTGAAGGGGTCGATTTACAGTGAGCCTAATCTTGGTTGTAACTAGGCCAAAAGGCAGGTCACTTTGTTTCTTGCGTTACCCTGAACACAAATTAGCGCAATTCGACAGCTCTCCAAATTCTACCCCATTCCTCACCTTCTTCTAACAACGACCAACTTCGAACACACAAATATCGACAGCTAAACACCGGACAAAATTTTCCCATCCGATTGAGTACGCAAGAAGTAAATCGCTCAGACTTTCTGACAGGCCATACACTAACACACTCTTAGCATCGCAAACATGTCCACTACCAAGTCCATCGACTCCGTCTTGGCAGGACTCAGCCAATCTGAGTCTGTTGCCATCGTCGCGGCATTCCTCAGTTGCCCAGCACCAGGTGTAAGAACTTATCCACACCTCATCAAAGCTTATCTAATAAATCAGGTCGACTTCGATAGAATGATGGCTCTCGTTGGCGCAAAGACTGCTGCCTCAGCCCGTGAGCGTCTTCGAGTTGCAAAGAAGAAGGCCGACCAGATTCTCGAGGCTGCAGGTCAGGAGGGAGGGTCTACTCCAGTTACTTTGACACCAAAGAAGACACCCAAGAAGGCGGCTCCGGCAGGCGGTATCGACAAGAAGACTCCCAGCAAAGTGAAGAAGGGACCCCGTAAGGTTGCCGAGCCTACGGTCAAGGCGGAGGCCCAGGAGGAGGCCGACATAGACGATGGGGTTTGAAAGTGGCGAGCACGAACAACGAAAACTTTTCCAGAAGCTTCATGGGGAGCGAAATATTGGTAGAAGGGTCGACTCTTAGGCGTACGGATTGAGTGTTGCTGGATCTTATAGGCGTTGGGGACATGATCTTGTCAAGAAGGGAACCGTCTAGAGCAATGACACAGCTCTTGAACATCACTTCTTTTTCCCTCTCAATGCAACATTGTTCTAAATATGCAGTGCTCAACTTCGCATCGATGGTCGAAATTTCCTGAAGATCAATCATCTGAAGATTGCCGGAATCTGGGCAATATCGAACCCAAACTGATGGCTCTCAGAAAGAACGGTATGCTTGGTGACAGGAACTTGTTCTTTTCTCAGTGAGGCACAGACAATGTCGGGAATCGCGTGTTGAGCCATGACGGCCTCCAGACTGCCAGGCGCATACCACGACCAACCTGGCAGCCCATTGATCTGTCCAGAACAGCCACGATCTATTGTCTTCAATGCAGACACAGATTCCACGAGTATTGAAGGACAATGGCCAACCATTCCTGTTCTTGCTTAAATCCAGCGTGATAACACCGTCCACCTGCCAAACCTCCCCACCCAATGTTATCCGTCTCGTGAGACCCGCCTGTTGCCTGGCGTCCAGATCGAGGGTCCAGATCTGTCCTGATGTGTTAGACGGTGTCTGTCCATAAAACTCTCACTGTCCATTTACCGCCATCAACTTCTCACTCCACTCTTCCTCACCACGCACCACGCACCACGCGCATCGATTCTCACAGCACCCTCCTACAATCAAGCCAAGTATAAACAACCCGCATCTCATTCGCAATGGCACCCATCACCGCCGACGATACCGTCAAGTTTTTAATCGCTTGCATTAATTGCAAGGAGGGTGATAAGGTAAGACCGTCCATGTCTAGAGTTTCCGACCCTCACTGACAGCGGACAGATTGACTTCGAAAAAGTCGCCGCAGAATGCGAGATCGTCACTAAAGCCGCTGCGTAAGTGTATCCAAACATAACATTCGATGAATTCCTGGAGATTGACACCTTCCCAGCTCCAAACGCTACGAGCGAATCATCAAGAAGGCCAAAGAAGACGATGAGAAGCAGAAGGCACAGAAGGCAGCTATTGCCGAAGCCATTGCCAATGGCGAGGAGCCACCAGCGCCAGAAGAGACTCCGAAGAAAAAGGTCGCCGCTCCCAGGACTCCAAAGGCCCCCAAGCCCAAGGCCGCCCCCAAGGAGAAGAAGGAGACCGCCGCTTCCGCCAAGAAACGCAAGCTTGCCCAAGTGAAGAAGGAAGAAGAGGCCGCCGAGGACGCCGCTATGGAAGATGTTGGAGAAGAGGAGAAGCCATCTATCTTCGGTCGTCCAGAGGACGACGTCAAGGTTGAGGCCTAGGACTTCTCTCTCCCCCAAACGACAACAACTTTACATTTACGTCCCGCATAACAGAGCCTTCATGGGAAAAAGCTGATTCCAAGATGGGCATTGATGAGTCGTGAATATTTGGGAACCTGGTCGATATTGGCGTTGGACCAAGGGACTTGGCTGACTGTGGCAGAGTCTTAGGACTTCATGATTGATGGTATCTAGAAATGCAATTTCCACAACAAATTTGTTTCAGTTCGCGTCGTTTCTCGTGACCTTCTTGATTGAATTGTGTGCTGAGACAGGTTGTAGGGTCCTATTGACTTCTAAGCTGGTTTTTAGATGTCGAACTCGATATAGAACTTCCAAGATTCCGAACGATTTCTGCGAGATTGATATCCTTCCAATTGCTTCACTGTCCATTGTGCCGGTACCGCCTCGATCCATCTTGTTCACTTTTGCTGTGGTCTTGCTTCTCTGATGATTTCTTGCTGCCAGTGTCAAGGTCCATGCCCGATTCGAATTCTCAGAATCGATATCGATCGTCCAGAGTCCCTGGCGACCTATTTTCGTCACTACACTTAACAGTGCACACTTCATGAATAAGCCCACTCGCTGCCTGCTGCGCCCTTCTCGTTGGTTAAGTTAAGATTCAAGTTCGATTGAAGTTGCCCAGCTCGAACACGATGGTCCCAAGTTCTTTGAGATTTCCAAAAGCATCCTGCCCCTTTATTGGTTCCAGCTGGCCAAATGTGTACTCTGTCAAGACCAAGCTCCTGGTGTCTGATAGTCCTGAGCTCTAATTTAACTCAACCTGTTGAACTCGGATGCAATTGTGTAATGTGCCCACCACACGTCAAAAGCCCGCCTCCCCGTTTTCGTTCCTTCCGATTGTTCCATTAAGCATTACGTCCTGTACCTGTTTAAACCCGGGTTGTTCCGTCGTCATATATGACGTTGAACAATGGAGTTGCAAGTTGACCTGACCCAGCAGCGGAGATGGCTAGAAAGCGTCGATTGCAGCCCGAAACGCCGATCTTTTTCTTATTGTTGATCCAACCCTTCTCAAAAGGCCACGATAAGACCCACTCTGACGTGCACGTGGTATGCGCATGGTGTGCATGTGGTCCCTTTCTAGCGCGCTTTATTCAACCTTGAGCTCAACGAAAGCCATCTCATTCATGCAACCCCCCCCCCCCAATTCCGCATATAAATACCACCTCCTTTACCATCTCAATTTCCTGACAACAACAGCATCACACACTCATCCAATCATCCAATCGTCACCAAGCGCTATGCGTTTGACTTCAGTCCTTTAAACTTGTACCTTAATCTCCATCTCTTCCCCTTTCCACATCCACAAAAGTTCGGTCCCCTCGACAACAGCCAAAAACAACAAAACTCCAGACATTGGCGCAACTTCTGGTTTTGAGCGCCGGTCCGCTTCCAGTCTGCCCACCTCCTTCATCTCCATCTTTTTCGGGACCAAAAGCGCGGACAAAATCCAAAGCATCTCCATCGTATGTCGACCTCATTATGATCACCTCCAATTGATCGTCACTAATCATCCATCAGGGCAAGCATCCACAATGACTCCACCGGATACAGACCAAGACACATATACCGAACCACAGATAGGGATAGATGCGGAGATAGATGCGGAGACGGATGTGGAGACGGGTGCGGAGGTACCAAAGCTGATGAGCAACGCACATGTACGAGCGGTCGCCGATCGCCCAACTAGTCGCTTCATCGTACGCTGGAATGGTAAGTCATCGCCCGGTTCTGCAAACTTACCGAGATTTTTGGGCATTCTCGGATAGATCTGTCATCTCTTGTCCTAAAGAAAATATCAGCTAACGTACCCTGACAGACCCAAAACTCATCCTTGTTTTCTATCTCTTTCGCAAGAAGCTCCAGGAAATGGGAATCGATCCTCGTGCCGCTTTAGACGCTGCTGTCAAAGAAGCTGTTGATCCGCGGTGCACTGGGGATGCAGTCGTACAGCAACTTGTCAAGCGTGTCAACCAAAACGGCCTGGAACCAGCAGCCACTAAGTCCTCCATCGATAAAAAGAGGCACGCACCGATGACACCAACACCGACCAAGACCGCGGGCAGCAAAGCCAAATCTGCTGCCACGTATCCAGCTAAAGCTTCGTTTGCAACACCTGTTGCGACACCAAGAAGGAACAAGGCAATGGCAAAGGCGTCAACAGGCACAGCTAAGGGCGCAGACTCTGTCAGTACTCCAAGAAGCGTCAAGAGCAAGCGAAAGCCGGCCACTCCAATTACTTCTTCTAGATTGAATGATGACAGCGACTCTGAGTACATGGAAAGTTTCGAGAAGTCAAAGAGTAAACGCGTTCGTGGAGCCAGCTCGAGGGGAAAGTCCAGTCGCAAGAGGTCCAAGAAGCAATTCTCGGACTCTGAGTCGGACTCTGAGTACGACTTGGTCGACACTCCAAGCAAAAAGGTCACCAACAAGAGCAAAGTGCCTGATCTTGTCATGAAGAGTAGTCCAACAACAGCAGCAGCCCAACCAGAGCCTACTCGCAAGAATCTGCCAGCGGTGGATGAGACTGTTCAAACGATCGAGGCTTTCGAGCGGCCAGGGTTGGAGGACAAAGAGAGTGAGGAGAATCCCATTGTCAAAGAGCCTCAGAGCCCTGAGCATGACGTGTACGAGAGTCTGTCTCGCCAAGACTCGAAGTACAACAGTCCGCCATCGTCGAATGGGTACATTGGCAACTTTTTGAACGACTTCCCATCGTACAGTGTCTTCTCTGGCGGCCAAGCACTGGACAACGGCGGTTTTGGCGGTCCTCTGCATGGCGGAAGCCAATCATCCTTTTACCAGGACCAGTTCGGGGGTTCTAATATTGGAATGTCGGACAGTGGACTGAGCCAATATTCTGACTTTCGACCGTAAGTATTGCTCCGATATCGAGAGCAATAATTTCTGGCAGTCCCCGCACATCAAATGGCCAGAAATTTGTCTTTATCTCTCTTTGCAACGACTGACCTCTATTAGATTGCCACACTCATCGATCCAAGACTTCCACGTCCCAGGGTTCCTCCACTCATTTGGGTCGCACATCCATGGAGATCTCGCCAACAGCAATGTAAATCAAAGCTTGTCCTCGCTTGATCCATATCGCCATCAGAGGTTCTCAACGACCACGAGCGGTGACGTGTCGGGCTTCCCAGATCTTATGTCAGGACCAGAGCAGGGCAGTTTCTTTGCTGCCGCTAGCGAGAACTTTGACCTTGATGAAAATTATGGTCTTCCCGAATCTGATTACAAATTCGGCGATATCTGATCGTTAGCTTTATGGTCTCGAAACAGAATGGTGCAAGACTCACTCGAGTCTCTACTGATGACTGCGCTGGTAATATCACAATGACAGGCTCGACCGAGTCATGGTGAATCATTGCACACGGACGGTACAATTATCTGTGGTAAGTTAGCTGCTGCTCAATTTTCCAGATGTGAAAAGCTTACCATGATGAAGATGCCGATGACCTTTAAGTCTCTCAGTCCCAGATCGACATTGATGAAATGCCGGTAGCTCGAAGTTGAGAACTCGTCAGGATTCGATATACATTGACAAGCATTGATTCGGTTCCCAGGCCAACATCCCTTATCCTGAACTCTTTCTTTTCATATCCATTGGAATTTCATTGATGGGTCTAGGTGGCATTGGAAAAGGATGGCAGGATTTTTCACATGTGCTCCTCTCATTTTTCGGCTGGGTAAACTCATTTTTTTCGGATGGCCACTCATTTTTTTCGGACGGGCACTCATTTCTTCGGAAGGATATAATGTTCTGCCGAGATGGACGTACATTCTCAACCATATAGGATCGGTCGATAAATCTTCAATGATAGAGTCTAAGGATCCAAGCTCTTCTTCACCCCCTCTCTCGCAGATAGTTGACTAGATGCAGATGATGATCGATAGTGTATAGGTTTTCATGCAGAGTAATAGATCGATATCGAGAGGATCAAAAGCGGCGGTGGATGTATAATTGGAGTAAGAAGACGTCAGGGGATGCGATGAGGTTAAGAACTGCTTTCGTGGAGATATCGAGAGGACCAAAAGCGGTGGTGGTGGAGGTATAATTGAAGTAAGAAGACTTCAGGGGATGCGATGAGGTTAAGAACTGCTTTCGTGGAGATATCGAGAGGACCAAAAGCGGTGGTGGTGGAGGTATAATTAGAGTAAGAAGACTTCAGGGGATGTGGTGGTGGTGGTGGTGGAGGTATAATTAGAGTAAGAAGACTTCAGGGGATTCGATGAGGTTAAGAACTGCTTTAGTGGAGCAATTACGTCAACCAATCACGTTAACTGATCACGCCACTAATCACGTTTAATTGATCACGCCACTGATCACGCTAACCAATCACGTTAGCCAATTATGTTAGCTAATTACGTTGACCAATCACGCCACCTATTATGTTAACCAATCACGTTAACTTATCCGGCTAGTAAACCCGGTTAACCAATCACGTTAACTGATCCGGTTAACCAATCACGCCACCTATTACGTTAATTAATCACGCCACCTATCACGTTAACCAATCACGTTAACTAATCACGTCACCTAATCACGTCGCCTAATCATGTCGCCTAATCACGTTGACCAAATCCGGTTAACTAGATCCGGTTAACCAAGTTCGGTTAACTGAATCCGGTAACTAAATCCGGTTAACCAGTCACGTGAACTAAGGCCGTTTAACTACATCCGGTTAACTAACCACGCTCACTAATTACGTTCCCTAATTATATTTACCAATCACATTCACCAATCACGTTCACTAATCACGTGAACTTATCATATGAGCTAAATCTAATCACTATCTATCGGCTTTATACTGCCCTTATTAACTCTTATTAATATATCAAGTTCGTTGCTCACTCTTATCAAGTTTTTCTTCCATACAAAATCGAATGAAACCTAAGAATCATGTGACGTTTGGTGCCTCGCGATGATTCGTGAATGTTCTAAAGTTCCCGATATACGAATACTCTCGTAGGCATTTTTTCTTGCCGATTAATTCCATCACCACTAATTCTTCTCTTCCCTACCTGATCCTCTCGAGCTATTGCCGTTGTTTACATCTTCATTCCACTTGATCCCCTCCACATCGTACCACAATGCAGCGCGCATTATCCTCCAGAGTGCGAGCTTCGGCTCTATCTTCCGCATCGAGGACTCGTCTATCCTACGTCAACCACCAGCAGCTCCGATTTGCACACAAGGTATGCCGATACCTTGATAGAAAGTATAACCACGCAGGTCAATACGCTGACATTTGGCATTAGGAGCTCAAGTTCGGTGACGAGGGGAGGAATGCTTTGTTGAAGGGTGTCAACACTCTTGCCAAAGCTGTTGCTACTACCTTGGGACCAAAAGGCCGAAATGTACTGATCGAGTCAAGCTACGGATCACCGAAAATCACAAAAGGTACATACATGTCAATCATTCTGGCGCACAACTGAAGCTTACACTTTTCAGATGGTGTGACTGTCGCAAGAGCCATTACTTTAGAAAACAAATTCGAGAATCTTGGAGCCCGCCTACTCCAGGATGTTGCCTCCAAGACCAACGAAGTCGCTGGTGATGGAACCACGACTGCCACCGTCCTTGCCAACGCTATTTACTCCGAGACTGTCAAGTATGTCGCTTCAGGAAGCAACCCAATGGATTTGAGAAGAGGATCACAAGCAGCTGTTGAGGCTGTTGTAGCATACTTGAGGGCCAATAAGCGGAATATCACAACCAGTGCCGAGATCTCCCAGGTTGCTACCATTTCCGCCAACGGCGACAAGCACATTGGTGAGCTGCTCTCCAGGGCAATGGAGAAGGTTGGCAAAGAGGGTGTCATTACCGTCAAGGAGGGAAAGACTACCGAGGATGAACTTGAAGTCACTGAGGGCATGAAGTTCGACCGTGGTTTCATTTCGCCATACTTTATCACCGACACCAAGACTCAGAAGGTTGAGTTTGAGAAGCCTCTTATCCTGCTCTCCGAGAAAAAGATCTCTGCTGTCCAGGACATCATCCCAGCCCTCGAGGCTTCCCAACAGCTCCGTCGTCCCCTTGTTATCATTGCTGAGGACATCGATGGTGAGGCTCTGGCTGTCTGCATTCTCAACAAGCTCCGTGGCCAGCTCCAGGTCGCCGCTGTTAAGGCTCCAGGTTTCGGCGACAACCGCAAATCTATCCTAGGCGATCTCGCCGTCCTCACAAATGGTATGGTCTTCACCGACGAAGCCGATGTCAAGCTTGAGAAGGCCACCGTCGACATGCTCGGCTCCACCGGTTCCATCACCATCACCAAGGAAGACACCGTCGTCCTCAACGGCGAGGGGAGCAAGGACGCCATCAACCAACGTGCCGAGCAGATTCGTGGTGTCATCAACGACCCAACCACATCCGAATACGAGAAGGAGAAGCTTCAGGAACGTCTCGCTAAGCTTTCTGGTGGTATCGCCGTTATTAAGGTTGGTGGCTCTTCTGAGGTCGAAGTTGGTGAAAAGAAGGATCGTATCGTCGATGCCCTCAACGCTACTCGCGCTGCTGTTGAGGAAGGTATCCTTCCAGGTGGTGGAACCGGCCTTCTAAAGGCCGCTGTCAACGCTCTCAAGGATATCCAGCCATCCAACTTCGACCAAAAGATGGGTGTTGACCTCATTCGCAAGGCTATTACCAAGCCAGCTCGCATGATTATCGAGAATGCTGGTGAAGAGAGCCCCGTCATCGTTGGTAAGCTCACGGATGAGTTCGGAAAGGACTTCAACAAGGGTTACGACAGCGCCAGTGGACAATATGTTGATATGATCGATGCCGGTATTCTGGATCCCTTCAAGGTTGTCCGAACTGCACTCACAGACGCTTCTGGTGTCGCATCGTTACTCGGGACTACCGAAGTTTCCATTGTTGAGGCTGAAGAGAAGTCGCCGCCAGCCGGTGGCATGCCTGGTGGTGGTATGGGTGGTATGGGTGGTATGGGCGGCATGGGTGGTTTCTAAAAAGGTGATATATACCCCTGTGTGTCTTGCGATCTTCATGTACAAAACGGCCTTAATATTTTCCTTGCAAAATGTGTGGTTATTATGGATGGGGTCTTGGTGGGAAATGGTTCGCTCTCCACTCCTTGCTTCGCGCTGAATTATGATGGGCATTTAAAAGCGGCTTATTGGGGGCGTTGTTAGATGTAGCATATTGTCGGGCTTTGAAACAGATAAATTATCTGTTTTGCCTAATATACTTGTTGGGAGAGGCGCTTGTCTAGCAGAGATAACTCGAAGACGAAGACGAAGACGAATATGAGTATCGAGACAAAATTTTGTTCAATTGTGGAGAAAACCATCTCATTACTGACTCGATCAATCTGTCTGTACTAGTACTAAACGTTGAAAAGAAATTTCGTCTTCTCACATCGTGTCTGTTTCAAATGATACTTTGGGAAATGAAAAGAAACTCGGATTTCCTGGTAAAATTTGCAGTTGTTCCAGCGAGCTTGCGAGCTGGTTGAATACTTGAAGCACCCCTGCAACCTTTTCTTGGCTTTCGCTTCTTATTGGTCATTTTCAAGACGGGTAAGTTTGTATCGTATTGGATAAGAATTAATCTTAGTATCTTAGCGCATCTTAGCGCCGGATAGTTAATATTATATTAGATAAGAATTAATCTTAGCGCTTTAGCGCTAAAACCCCTATTACCCTATTAAAATCTCCCGAAATACTACTATTCTTATAAAATACTACTATTCTTATAAAATACTACTATTCCTACAATACTACCCTTCTTATAATATGTTGATATCGCTAATATTTATTCTAGACGAGACGGTATAATACGTAGCTAATAGGAAAGCCGACAAACTTTAGGACGTAACGGGAATACGTAGCTAATAGGCAATCCGACAAACTTCCTATAGGACGTGACGGAATTATCACTTTGATATTCTAACTACCCCGTGAAATATATATTCTATTGTTAATTCCTCTTTTATATATATTCTTTTATCGCTTTATTCTTTGCCTTCCTCGTGCGTTTAGAAGCAAGCCGTTAGCTATACTTAAGGTAGTCCTTTTAATCTCCGTGTCTATTATTATCAGTTTTTAATTCTACTTTCTATATTTAGTCTATCTCTATCTATTAGAATCGAATAAATGACTACCGTTGTAGTACTAGGGGGAGGAGGCGGAGACCCTCCTCGGAAACCTCCTACCTATCTTAGTATCCTAACTGATAAAGTAGACGTCCTAATACCTTTAAACTATAAAAGATATAAAAGATATAGTTAATCCCGATACGTTGCGTTATTCTTTAGTAAGATAAAAATACGTACGCTAGTCTAGTCTTACCTAGGTGTTTATCGCAAAGCGACTAATTAGGAGAGAGTAGATACTATTACTAAATAGGAGATATAGAACCGAAAGGTATAACTACCCTATCTACTTATATTATTACTGATATTGCGTAGCGTACTATAGATAATATAGGATTTTCTCTAGCTCCTCGCCCTACTCGTAAACCTAGTTTATACAACTTTATACCTATAGCGTAGATAGCTTCTAACTTACCGTATATTCCGATTGCTCCTCGCCCTATTAGAGTAATAGGACCCCTACTACTACCCGGTTTTATTTAGTTATCTGCTTTATCGCTTTTAATACTTAGCCTAACTCCTACAGTACCTTCTTAATCTAGTAGAGGCGTTATAATACCGCTATTTCCTAAGCCTAAGTCTACCCCTATTAATCGTACCTTCCTCCCTCGTAGTCGAGATTCCGTAGATTCTCCGTTAACTACTACCGCTCGTTAAGAGCAAACTACTATCTAACGAGAGTACCGTACTAGTCGCCGTGCTAGCGAGGAGGTGGAAGATATACCGCCTTTATATAACATCCGGAGGACTATTACACGACTCGAACAAGATCAAGGAACTGTAAGCTCTTAGACGCTATATAGTAGTAGTTATCGCGGTATTGCTAATTCCTCTTAAATAGTCTAACTTTAGCCGTATAGTTTACCGTTTGCTTCTTAGCCGTATAGTCTACCGTTTGCTTCTTAGCCGTATAGTTCGCCGTTTGCTTCTTCGCCGTATAGTTTACTATTTACTTCCTAGCCGTACGGTTTACTATTTGCTTCTTAGCCGTATAATATACCGTTTACCTCTTAGCCTCATAGGGGCGCTCGAACTAGTATAGGACGTCTAGGAAGAGTTAATACTAAGGTAGGTCGAAGTCGTCCTATTTAGCCCCGGAACGTTGATTACTTTCGCTGTTCAACTTACTAATTCTATCGCCCAAATTCGGTAAGATCTAGCCTTAGTGATAACTATCGATACGCTTATTATACCGGGGATCTAGATGTTCTACTAGTTAAAGATAACGATCAACTTAGGTAGTATCCTTATCGATCTTAAGACTACCCTTAAGGGTATTATATACCTCGATCTGACTTCTTTAACGTAGGTACTAATATAGTTGAGTATCCTACTTACTATTACCCTTACCGTTAACTTCGTGAGGTCGATATCGAAGCCCGCCGTACGTAGCGTTAAGAAGAATACTAGAATCGCGATCTTAGTATTCTAGATCTACTTATAGATTTCGATAACGCCTAGTTGATAAGTTAACCTGCTGTTACTAACGATAATTACGCGCTTATTAAGAACTTCTATACTAATATAGCTAATAATTATATAGAGGATTGTTCCCGATATAATACACGTTAGTTTAATTAGCGACTAAATTCCGAGGGCGTGTACTAGCGATATATTAAGAAAGATTCTATTTAGGATACCCCTTGCTATTTCTATAGCTACTAGAATAATATAGATCCTAGTATAAAGCCGGACTATCTCCCTAATCTTAGTACACGGAAGAGATGTTAATTGCTCGAGTTTATATATATATATAGGTCTATCGTATACGTAGTCCCTAGTATAAGTATACCGGTTATATATATAGCTTCCTTAAAGATATTAGTACTATATACGACTAACTTCCTTACCTACTAGAGGATTATAATATCGTCTATATTCGCCCTATAAATATTAGCGATAATCCGGCGCTGTAACGCTAGTTTAAGAAGGACTTCCGTGTTAGACAAAAAGCCGTTCGCGATTAGCTATACTAGCTTAAGCATAATCACCCTAGCTATAGTAATATTAGTATTAGCGAGACTATTATTAAGGATCTTCCTATCGATAGTAGTATTGCGGATAGAATCCTAATCCTTAACGTTAAACCTAAAGTACCTATAGTACCTATAGTACCTGAAGCAACTAGTGCTAACGCCGGTATAGATATTAACGATAATAACGATCTCTATATACTTACGGCTGGTATTACAGAACGTAATACCTAGCGTAGGGGTTAGTTTAGAGGTAATACTACTACGGATAATCTACTCGACATTCTAAGTAGCGGCTTTAGAAGTATAGGACTAGATAAACTCGAAGAAGTCGTAATTATAGCCGCCGCGGCCGGAGAAGCAGACGTTATCCCTAGCTCGGATTACGGACAATAGCCGGATCTCGACGACGACGCCGACGACGACGACGACGACGATTATATAGAACCTAAACGATATACTATACTAGATCTTAAAGTACTAGAGACTAAAATAGAAGCCCTCTAATAAGCTACTAAACGACGTAGCCGTAAGGTAGTCTATATCGATATTCTAGTACTACGATTAACCCTAATCCGAGAGTTTAACTAATCCTAGAAGCTGTTTACGTTATAGTTTCCTACGTTGTTTCCTACTAGGGATGCGGACTTCCTCAAACTACGTCTTCGTACCGTTAAGTTCTCTAACTAGATTCGTTATATACTTAAGTATAAAGATAGTCGCTTTACGCGTTATATCCGCTTCCCGTTTGTCTATTTTAATACTAACTACCGCCGTATTGCCCTCAAGCGTGCTACTTTCTTTATTAAGAAGCGTGCTTAAACTAGTCTTAAGACTATTAAGGATATTCGTCGTGCGCTTAAATTAGACGACCCCGAAATTAAGGCTCTTCGAGATAATATCTACCGTTATTTAGGTTTATTAGCTGGAACTCGTCCCTTCTAGAATAGAGTACGCTATAAACTTGAAGTATATATTAAGTAGATAGGTACCCCTTCCCTATTTATTACTATATCTATAGCGGATTACTATTAGTATAATTACTATCGGTACTTTCCTTAGTTCGATAAATAGTAATCGGTACTAGATCCTATAACTCGTATACGAATTTCAACTAAGAACCTTTCGTAGAATCCTTATATTACTGCCTGGCTGTTTTGCTATCGATTTAACTCTATTATAGATAATATAATCCAGCCGAAGTTTAATGTTACTAATTAGTAGAATCGCTACGAGTAGTAGGCACGTAGTAGCCCTTATAGCTATAGCTTTATTTAGTATAATAGTGCCGCTGAAATCCCCGGTAACTCGGAGATCTCTATATATACTAAGAATATAAAGGTATTTATAGTATTCTAGGGTATTTATATTACTACTAAGAATCCTAAACCTAGACGTAATACTCCTCCTGTTTATACTAAAAGCCTATTAGTAGCTGACTATAACCTCTAGGAGAATACTATAGAATATCTCTCCGATATCGTTAATCATATTTAGCGATATAGATACTCTCTAGAGTACTATCTTCGCAAGGTTCGGGTTTAGTATACTCGAAAGCTATATAGATTTAAGGATACCGCGAAGGTCTAATTATAAGAAGGAGAGAGCCGTACTAATATAATACCTCCGTATAAGTACTCTATTAATCTCTACCTCCGTACTTAAAAGGCTACGGAAGTTATATAATGCCGTTTCTATATACCTTAACGTGTATACGGTCCTACCTTAATACCTCCTACTCCCTATATAACGAAGGACTTCAATCTATATTATTAGATATTCGAGGCTAAACGTAATAACGAACGCCTAAACTACTACAACCGCCTACTCTCGTTAATATCGCTTTCTAATACCGATATTACTTTATGTCCTAGCGAAGATACTATTATTCGGTATATTGGGAAGTATTACTCTAAGTTTGAAATATAGAGTAAGTCTTATTAGGCCCACCTTACTAAGGTAGTTAGTAAAGTTCCTAATAGGAAAGGTCTTATCTCTATCGTAGCTAAGGTAATAAATATATTAATTAGCGAAAGAGATTAGTCTAGCTAGGAGATTATATACCTCCTACTTAAGCGCGATCTCGTTTACTCCTCCCGCGTTGTTATCAATGTTAACTACCGTCCTAAGGACTAGATTCCTACTAACTATAATATCGATAACGCTAATATTGTTATTAGTAGTCTTTCTAGCCTCGAAAAGTATAAGTAACGCGATATTGGTATCTATTAAGACCTTACCTATCTTACTATATTACTTCGATACGAGTTCTCTAAGCTATCGGATATCCGCCTACGGCTAATTGCCCGAGATCGTGTCTTAAAGCTATTTCCGGAGTATAATCCGTTGCCTAGTAATAAGTAATATAATAACTATTATCTGTTGGTATGCTTACCAAGATACCTAAAGGCTGGTAGGTAGGTATTGACGTTACCGTTTACCTCTTAGCCTCATAGGGGCGCTCGAACTAGTATAGGTCGTCTAGGAAGAGCTAATACTAAGGTAGGTCGAAGTCGTCCTATTTAGCCCCAGAACGTTGATTACTTTCGCTATTCAATCTACTAATTCTATCGCCCAAATTCGGTAAGATCTAGCCTTAGTGATAACTATCGATACGCTTATTATACCGGGGATCTAGATATTCCGCTAGTTAAAGACTACGATTAACTTCGGTAGTATCCCTATCGATCTAAAGACTACCCTTAAGGGTATTATATACCTCGATCTGACTTCTTTAACGTAGGTACTAATATAGTTGAGTATCCTACTTACTATTACCCTTGCCGTTAACTTCGTGAGGTCGATATCGAAGCCCGCCGTACGTAGCGTTAAGAAGAATACTAGAATCGCGATCTTAGTATTCTAGATCTACTTATAGATTTCGATAACGCCTAGTTGATAAGTTAACCTGCTGTTACTAACGATAATTACGCGCTTATTAAGAACTTCTATACTAATATAGCTAATAATTATATAGAGGATTATTCCCGATATAATATACGTTAGTTTAATTAGCGACTAAATTCCGAGGGCGTGTACTAGCGAT
>JEMP01000071.1:30477-152260 GCA_000738655.1 Venturia pyrina ICMP 11032 | reverse complement strand
AAAACCCCTGAGCAGATCAAAGTTCTGATAAATACGTATGCTAGAATAAGTACTACCCGCGAAGATTCGCGAGTAGAATTGAGAGTGGATATATTGAGGGCAGAAGCATTGATCAGGCACTAACAACTATTAGCCATCATACCACAGTACTCTTGGGTGTATCTAAACCAATCGATCAAGGTGACCAGCTCGAGCGGTAAAGGATTGGCTACTAGCAATCTTAGCAGAAATTGGCAGAGATTATTGGATACGCTGGCGCCAATGCGTACATAATCTCGTATTGAACTTGTAAATTATTGGTACATTTTCAAGTGCAACACCATCCAGAAGTAAATGGCCAAAACTCAAGTAGTGGATGGCCTTCCACTCCGTATACCTGACTTAGCTGCAAACTTGTCAGTATCGTTTCGAAAGTGCCCTCGATTCATATTATCATCGACATGTCCCCAACACCTGGCCTGCTTTGGGCTTTCTCCAAGCCAAGGTCAGCTTTCCCAGAAGCCCAATACAACACCTGGTACACAGACCACCACATCCATCACGTCGTGGACGCTGGTCTCAGCGACCTGGCCATCCGCTACAAAAACGTGAATCAAGAAGCTAAATGGCTTTATCTGGCGATTTATCGTCTACCCGATGTCGCTAAGCTGCAAGACGAAAAAGTCATGGGCAACATTGCCACAACACACGAGTTGCTTCCAAACGGCGCGGCGTGGACCGAAGCAATGGACGTTGATATCAGACCCTTCACCCTAGTGCAGAAATTCGAGGGACAAATATCCAAAGAGGGGCCGAGGGGAAAGGCGTTGAGAACTGTGATGGTAGAACCGGCTGAAGGTAGTGACGCAGAATTTGATGAGGTACTGACGTATCCGTTGTATCCATATTACTGTCTCTGACAATGAATTCAGTGGTATCGTAAACAACATCTTGATATGCTCTCTATGGTTCCTGGGTATCGTCGCTCGACTCGCTATGAACTTGCCTCTGAATCGGCGGCACTCGGTAACCCTAGGTATCTTGCTTGCCACGAATATGATACCAAGGATATACCAGTGGATGCTGTGAAACTTGTCACTGGGATGGATTGGAGTAAGAAGATTTTGGGAGCGGCGAAGACGTTTGAGGGGGATTTGTGGGAGGAAATTGGGTGTGTAGGAAAGACCGATGAGAAATGTGAATTTGCGTAACGACATAAAACCATTAAAAAACAGTCGGAAAAAGACCTGAGCTAAATTTCGTGCTAACTTTGGAACTCAGACTTAAAATGTACATTCACACCTACCTACCTACCCACCCACCAACCCCAATACCTTATCACGAACTCGATATCCGATAAAAATACCTGTCTCAATTCCATACCCATAACAAACGCACCGACCCCTTCGTTCTCGTCATCATATAGCATATCCCCCATTGCCTCCCTATATTTCAGATGTCATAAGTAAGATGTCATCATACAACATATCCCCTATCCCCTCCCTATACTTCAGATGTCATAAGTAAAGCGTCATTATACAACATATCCCCCATACCCTCCCTATAATTCAGATATTATCGGAGTAGCAGTACTTCACATATCATACTTCAGATGTCATACTTCAAATGTCATACTTCACATATCATACTTTAGATGTCATACTTCAGATATTATAAGCACAAGTATAGTAGGCCATGTTTTACTTGGCAACGGGTTGATCTCCCGCGGGGCAGGCGCATTCTCGCCCCCCGTGTTTGTTTCGAGTGTGTTTCGGGTGGGGGAGCGTGGTATATCGCGATTTTGGTAAGAAAGGGGGGAGAGGGGGATGTGTTTTTAGAGTTTTGTTTTGTTTTGGGGGGGAGGCGAGTTGGTGGTTGACAGCGTGTTTGTTGGTTAATGCGTTGTTTGGTGGGAGGGGAGTTGTTTGGTGGTTGAGAAGACGGGACGGGAGTTGGTTGATTAGTAAGATTAGATCTAGAGAGACGTGGATTAAAAACAATTGGCTTGGAAAGAGTGTGAAGATGAGGAATTCGCGGGTGCGATGGATTGGAGGGTGCGTATGTAAGATTAAAACATCAAGCCCGTTTCTTCGTATGTATCAAACAATTTGGATAGAAATGGGAGAGTCCCTGATTTATTGTTTTTCCACGCTTTTTCAAAAACAAGAAAACAAGCTTTGGGAGAGAAGGAGGATTGGGGGTCGCCGGGTGTACGGAAGACTCATCTGTAGCCGTTTATGATGGCGCGATAGACACGGAGGGAATTTAGATTTGTCTTTGACGATGGGTGCGGTCGGTTTCACTCTTAAACTGTGTGGATGTTTTTTCGGGGGATGTTCTTTGCTTTTTTCCTGTTTAGCCCGGTTATGAGGCTGAAGGGTGGCTGCAAGGGAAAAGTGTGAGGCGTGAAGCGTGAGGCGTGCGACAACAAAGTCCATAGTAGGAAAACAAATATCACTCTTCTCTCGTCTGGCGAAAGAAAATGTGGTCAGGAGAAATCCTCTCCCTATTTCCAAACCCAAGGCTACCTCTAGTTCTACTACGAAATTCTCCCCATCTCGTGATCCCGCAACAACAACTCATAAATCTCCTACCGACCCGATATCTCGGTATATACCAAGAGAAGCCCTCTCCATCCTTCCTTTTCCCTTCTCGAAAAGGAACCTCCCCCATATTTTCACCTAGAAAAGATCGACGCCCAGGTTATAAAGCAGGGACAGGGACTTGTGTGCACCCAGTCCAGTGGAATTACCTGTCTGGGCCGTTAAGGGACGTTCCGGGGGCATGATACGCCACACCCGAAGCACTTTATGTGAGGAGCTGGGAATGAGACCGAGGTGGGAGTGGTTTTGGGAAGGGAGGTGGTGATTGGAGAGCGGGTTGTTTTTGGAACGGGAGTGAGGAGCGAGATTTTGAGTGGAGCGGGTGGGTGAGGGTGTTTTTGTTGTTGGATGGGTTTCAGGAGACGGTGGGTTTGGTACTTTGGTTGCTTGTGAGAGGTTTGCTTGTGAGAGGGGATAGTAGAGGTTTTGTGGACTGTGGAGGCGATGGAGCGATGGAGGATATGTAGGTAATGTGTGCAATGGGGAGAGACGATGCGCTGGCGGCCTGACAGAAAGTAGCGAGCGCTGTGAGAAGCCGTGGCCGAACGTTCGACGTGGTGGGATAGATTTGTCTCACCTTTTGTGTGTGAACCTCTCTCGAGATACGAAATCTCTGCATTTCATGATCCCGAGGGCGACGCCAGACGACGCAGGAAGGTATTCGAATGATGTTTTATGTTGTTACTAATTATTTCATCTGAGGGCTCGGGTTTAGGAGGAAAGACTATCATTGGAGTCATCATGATTATAAGCATAGCATTATGCAAAGGAGGCGTTAACAGGCTGAGCTGAGCGAGTAGTAGAGACGAGACAGATACTGTTACAACTCGCAAGGCATGATAAAATCGAATTGCTGAAAATAGTCAGTACACTAATGTCAAGCGTGATGCTACAAACGCGCGTAACAGGAGCCAAAGCAGGCCAATGCTATCGTCCGTGATCCTACCTCGTTGGGGTCAATTCACAAACAAGCACCAAGGAGGAGAAGGAGAAAGATAAGAAGAGAAATGTTGATATCTTAATGCTGTATAATAATAATGTAAGGCAGTGTATGCACTATGCCGCTTTCCAGATATTCCCCAAAACACCAAGCCAAGCCATCCAAACGCAAATGCAGCAAAGGTATCCTAAACTTGTCTCGACTGCAAATGCTTCAGGGCCGGATGATCCGTGTCATAGATGACTTCCACCTCACACTTTCCGGATTTTTCATTCCACCTCCGAATGGTATGGACAGGCCGCTTCGGGTGATCAGGACTCGCTGGCATCGGAATAAATTCCGGTCTCGTGGGTTCTTCCTTGAAACAGTATCCAGGGTGAAAGACGGTGAGGAAAAGGGCTGCGAATGCGACTGGCAAAGATTCAAACCACATAACATATTTTTCTGTGGACATGAGTTCGCCTTTCCATCCTTGTGAGAGTTCTGCGACACGGTAGACGGATCGTAAGAAAATCAAGACGGCGGAAATAGCGAGTGAGTAGAGGAGGTACTTGAAGCGTTTGCTTCGTCGGAGGCGAAGAGCTGCTGGGTCTTCGTTCATAGCCGAGGCTCCGTCTCTCTTCTTTGCTTTGATTGTCCGAAGGGCGAAGTCGGTGGATAGGGCGAGGAAGAGGAGAAGGGTGATGGCCTGGAAGGACAGTCCGGCTATCATGGTATAATTTCCAGGGTCAGGCATCTTTTCATTTTGCGCGAGACTGGCTGCCCATGCACCGCCGCCACCTTGGAGAAATAGAGAAACAACATCGCAGCTGATGAATATGCGTGGAATCCACATTGGCGGAATGCGTGAGTTTTGTCCGCCGAATGTGAGGACGATTTGTTGTAATGAGAAGTAAATACCAGCGGCGTAGAATGCTGGTGCCAATGTTAGGCAGGTGAGTTGAGTGATAAATGAAAGCTAGCAATTCTGTTAGCAACGCCAGCTTTCCAAGTTCCTGTTGCTACTTACATCACTGAATGGGTATGAGTTTGCGTATATCCTCGCAATGAAGCCGAGTACCTCCATCGCTGAGCCAATAAAGATCATTGCCGTGTACTTTTTGAACCGCCGCGTCCATATCCCTATCGCCAGACCAGCGAGTGTGAATAATCCCATAAAAACAGCAAACGATCCGTTCTCAGGTATCGACGGCCGGTATCCCCAGTACGACAGCACCATCGGACATGTTTGGAGAGTACATGCTGCTCGACACGCTTTCCGCTCCGGTGCAGTTCCCTTTAGACATCTGATCTGGGAAGCGAATCCTGAGTTCTCCATGGTGGTGTTGTTGTTGAGTGGACAGAGGCTATGGAGCTCGAAGATGCAAGCTCAATATACGACCGTACTGATAAATGGAGGCTGATTGTTCGACACCAATGTCTCAGTTTCGGGGGCGGAGAGTATACTTAAAGGCGATCGACGCAATAGGCTACCCGTGGCGATATTGCTGCAATTGTCGCAGACAAAACTCAATTAGTCTACACGGCTCTGGTAGGATGTACCATTACAATAGATTGGCCATAGTTTTCGCCAGTGAAGAGCGTTAGGGGAGATTGATTTTGTGGGGTGCCACCGGTAAATGGGTTCGAGCCCTTTCGTGGCCTTCTCTGATTGCCACTCGTGAGATGGGATTCCATGTTGGCTTTGCTGTTGTTCTGCAATATAAGTTGCCTTCTGTTGTACTATGGTAAGGAGGGAGAGCTTGCTTCGTGAGATTGACGTTTGACCTTTCGAGGGCCGAGCAGAAGAGACTAAGCTTGTCTAGGAGCAGTAAAACGCCACATCTGCCCCAGATCCGCTCAACCCTAAACACAAGCGAGAAAACAACAACATGTATTGGAGAATCGTGGAGCAAAGCGTGATCATGGGTACCCTAGGGCTTGTAACCTCTGCATTGGGACCTCGGAGAGATCAGACGCCCATCTGGAAACCTTAAGACGCGACTTGACAGATTCAAGCCAAGACTACCATGCTTACTTTAAGTTCTCGTGTCATGTCTTCACCATGCCCGGTCCGCATGATCCCGTTACCTGTTCGATCAAGGATTGGAGAGACAGTCCCAATTTGTGGACAGTGCTGCTGTGCTGGAGAGACAAAGGATGTCCGAAGAGAGGGTATCTCCCCGGATTGCATGGTCACCCTCTTCCTCATCCCAGAACACACGGCGTCTCCTGCTCCCGCAATGAGGCTCCGTATCTAGCCTCAATGGATGTACATATCGTACATCGCAAAGCCGACTGAATGCTCGAAACATTGGGCTCGACGCTACGTGTGAGTGGCCTGGGCAGAATCAGATCACGAAACATGTTTGGAGGATCACCACATCGGAAGTGCGATCCGGGAGCCAATCGAGTTATTTGAATTCAATCCGAGAGGATCGCTTTCAAACGTTTTCCAACAACATTCTCCAATCAGCCTTAGGAGAGCTTCATCATACTTCCGCTGAACAGAACCCTGAGAAGTGAAGAAGTGATGGGGACATGAAGTCACACGGTATCACCTGGTCCAACATTCCATCAAAGGCAGAAACAATATATGTTATCACCAATATATTCGCTCAACACTGACCGGCGAGCAGGTTCTTCCAGCGAGCTCTCACACCAGTGGGGCGCCATATACTCTTTGGTGGCTCTCCAATCTCCGTCTCGAGCCTTGGTGTCAAGTGCCTGGCAGCCTGAGCACTCAAGAGGAAAAAAGAAGGAGCGAAATTCATCTATTTCTGAAAAGGATGGCAGATCCTCGTCTGATCATCTGATCAAAGATTCCTGGATGCATCTTCTCCACGGATCTAATTGGACAGCAGCAAGGAGGCCACGACTTACTCCTACCGATCAGGCTTGGAATGTTGATCGCACAGGTTCACACGTGGATTGTGAATTTAGTGTGGGCCTGACCTGCTCTCCTTGCAGGGTGACCACGGAACGCGACGACTCCGAGTCGGCACATGAAAAATGACGAATGAGAATGAGCGGGCGGCAGGTGAAGCAGTCTGATTTTCTGTGGGCGCTATTTGCGTGTTTCCAGGTTTGCTATATGCGACAATCAATTGACAGGATTCTGGAAGGCGGAGTAGATTGCGGATCTCTACCACAGTACAGAGCCAAAGTCTTCCACGTGAAGATCTTTACGTAGGTCACTCGATTCTTACTTCTCTCGTCAAAAGGGTCCAGCGAGCTTGCGAACCGGTTAAATACTTGAGATACCCCTAGTATTATAGTTGCAAAGCAATTGTATTCGAGGCTTCTCTCTCCGAGGCTTGTCTATATTTCGAGGCTTCTCTATATTTCGAGGCTTCTTGGTATTTCGAGGCAACCTATATAATCTAGATACTATTCTACTAGATTAAGCCCTAGCCCCTAAATTAGCCCCTTAGCTAGACCCCTAGATAAAAAACCTTATAAAAAGCTATAGTACTCCCTAAACCAAACAACCTCCAAGTTAAAGGTTGAGAAAAGGAGAGATAGTAGTTAGTTATATAATAGCGCCTATTCTATCTTAGACTCTTATTATATTTTCTTCCTTCCGTGACGCTGATTAGGTATAGGAGTCTATAGGGCCTTCGCGGCGTTTGAATATAAGATAGAATATAAGTAGAATAAGAGCCTAAACAGGAAGAAGACGAAAGAAAGGAGCGGAAGGGAGAAACTATATCAGGAGGCTAATTTATAAGATAATACGTACGGTACAATACTACTGTGTATATATCCTCCTTGTCTAGCGCTACTACTAATTCCCCGAGTACCTCCTCGCTAGTTGTATATTGGTGGTTCCAGCATCCTCTAATCACCTCCCCGGCTCTCAATAAAGACACGTCTAGGAACGTCCCCTTTTCAAACATATCTTTAACGCAGGTCTCATAGACTCTTATGTCGTCTGGAGTTAGAGGCGGCGTGCCCTCCCTATATGGCCAATATCCCGTCAGAATGGTGTAGATGATAGATCCTAAGCTGAAGATATCAATTGCCTCTGTCGGTTTCCACGGCATTCGAACATTGAAAAACGGATCGTCGGGCATATGGGCAACACTATCTCCCAGCTCAGGACAGGTTGATCCACCAAAGTCGCAGAGCCAAAGGTCCAGCGATGATCTATCCGTGGCATGCACCAAGTAATTCTCGGGTTTTAGATCGGAGGGAATAACTCCCTGACTATATATATATGCAACCGCTTTAACCGCTTGTACAGACCATTTCCAACGTAATGACTTGTCAATTATTGTACTATTGGAGTCAAGGTACGCCTGGAGGGTTCCATGGCTGGCTTCAGAAAGCAGAATGCCTCCAGAATCGGTATGAGGCCCCAGATATCTATCGTTGTTCAGCTTACGGCTATGTATGGTTGGAGGGTGCACGAACGGAACGATTCTAGGATGAGAACCCAATTTTTGCAGAATTTGGCCTTCAAAACGGATGGCGACTTCACTTTCTGCCTGTAGTCTCTCGCGGCTGGAATTTCCCTCCCAAACCTCCAAAGGTGATTTGAGGACAGTGCCGGAGTCAAAGCGATAAAAGTTCGAGGTAGAACCGCGGTACGGTAGAGACTCCATGCCGTGGCGTGAAATAGGAGGGCGTATCGAGATCTTTTGGGGAAAGGGATTTTGGAGGTTTAAATACCATGTTAGCGCCAGACATTCCCGGCTAACTAAGTAGGGCCCATTCCGAATAGTTTTTCGTGCTCGGAAGACTGCACCCCAATATACCACACGGCTTAGTACCATAGTAAGTCGATGTCGATAGCTAATGTACTATACAGGTTACATAACTAGGGATTCTCGCTGTTTTTTTACTACTCTACAGCTCAAACACCTTTCAGGCCCTGCATTCATCTATTTATCCGATAACTGACCTAAAGATGAATAGATAGCTTACCAATCATCTATCCGATGATCCTAATTTAGAAGCCAAAGTCTTCCACGTGAAAGGATGAGGAGACCCACGACAGGTTCAATGATATGAAGTGACAGCCTGGTTGATTAGGACCGCTACAGCGCTGGATATAACACTTTGAATCTCTGTTGGCAGGTGTCATGTACACAGTAAGTGTCACCTTGTGACTCGTTCACAGATGTCGAAAACTTCTCAACCGAGAAACCACCCAAGAAAGGTCATCACGCGTAATCCAGCACCAAGAGCAAGAGTCCTCGTATAACGGAATGGATAATTTCCCAGAGGATTAAGCCCGTCAGCTCCAAGGCGAGTCTCACTCCATCCCAGTAAGACGCTTGAGCTCGTGGAGATACTTTGAAACTGTGTAAGACGTGCGAGAATTGAGACATCAAATGGCGATCAGAATATCTCCAACAGACATCAGGATTGCCGGTCTGACGAACTCGTAGATCTTTGAGTCTATCCGTAGCCGAAGGTGGACGTATCGAACCAAAGATACAAGGTAGGGCTCTTACAACACAGCGATAACCATCCCAGGGTTCTTTTACGAAGCGTCTTCTACTCAATTTTTCATCACCAAACAGTGAGCTGTAGATCAAGAGGATTCGTAATCGCTCATCTGTTCAAACTACTGGCGACCTGCCCATAAGAGGAATCATCACATCTTTCACGGTTCCATCGGGCATGAAAGTCCTTCATGTGGCGGGAAGTCTTTAGCGTGAGTTCATTGCAGCCGATGCCAAGGTGCTTGGTAATGCGGCTCTGTTCGGAGCGAAAGCTCAATGTCAAAGGCATGAGACGTGATCAGTCTTTGCGTTGTGACTGATCTGATGAGTGAGCGGCAATGTATCGTCTTTCCTTCGGGCTTCGGGGAAGCCCAAGTGGGTCTCATCACGAGAATGCATGGTGTTGATTCGATGGTCGGGATTGGTAATGCTTCCAATGCAGCCATGGCGCATCCGCAGATTCCGGTTATCTCGAATCTCGATGGAGTTCCGGTGGCTGCAGTGGTGTTGAATGTAGAAAGGATCTGCTCCCTGTGCTCTGTCCCATTTCTTGCTGCCTTTGTTGTGAGCGCCTCTGGAGGCTTCATTCAGTCCAGCCGTTATGGAAGCGAGATTCCTCAGGCTCTCCTGGAAAGTATAATATGGGAATTAATATGGTTGTGTTTTGTGTATGAGAATAGGTTGATGAAGGCTAGACAAAGCTTGATTAGCTGCTGTCCAATGGCAAGAATGGCGTGGGTGGCTTCCAGCTCTGACGACAATACCTTACTCCGAGTACATGGATGATGGCCTCCCTGAATAATGGAACACTGCTCCTCCCAAGTACCAGCTGTGCTGCTTACGGGACCCGGACATCACTAAGCAGATTTCACTCGTTATCACTCTGCTGAAGGACTGCTAGAGCTTCTATCTACGGAATACGACCTCTCCCCACACCTCCTCCGCACATCGCACCTACCTGGTCTCCAGGTACACAGTCTGCAACATCGTGGCACCGCTGGCTCGTCCGTTGCGCGGTAAGAGCCACCATACACAAAACCTCTGTCGCTACACTGTCGCTACAGTCACCAAAACGCAGTTTGATACTGTAGAGTCACACCATGTCGCCTGTCAACGAGCTGCCCATGAGGTACTGTACCAATTCAATACCAAACTTCCCCCAAACTTCACTCCACACGCTAATCACCATCCTATCTACAGGCGCTTGACCCTCACACTCGCAACTCTCGTCCTCCTACTCACGACACTGTCTACCTATGCTGTTCAATACCTGCCCGACGAGCCCTTACACCTGCGCCGAAACATTACCCTGTATGCGGCCTTCGTCTTCGTGGTTTCTGGCCTGGGGCTACTGGGAGGTATTCAAGTACAGACAATCCAAAAACTCAATTACAAGAAAAGCTAGAGGCTAACAATAGCACAGCGCAATGCTACGCTAATCAACCTCTTCGCGTCGCATCTCCTTCTTGACGCAACCCTCTACTTTATCCCTCGAATCCTCCTCCTCAACATATCCTTTCAACTACCATCTGCCCTCTGCACAACTTCGCCTCCTATACCACACAAAGACATCCGTGACGATGCAGCCTACCAAGTCCGAGACGACACTTTCACAGGTCTCGCTTGGAGCACCGTTTCCAAAGCCCAATGGATAGTAGGCGAAAGTTGTTCCACGTGGACGTGGGGTATCGAACTTTTGTTTCTTATTTTGATGATGGTGGTCATGGGTAGTCAGGTTTGGCTGGCTTTGAGAGTCAGACGATACGCTCTCTGGCTAGATCGCCAGGAGAAGCAGCAAGCGCGTCTGGCAAAGCTGTTGGAGAAAGAGACCTGCTAGATACCTTCTGGCGGACGTACACGATTGGCTTGGATTTGACACACGATGATGCAATGATTTGGATGGGCAGAGCAGATGCTCGTATGGGAGGAGGAATCGCACATCTTTCGATGTCGCGTCGGCAGAGCAGTATGGACGATCATCCGATTATGAATACACACAAAATTATCCCTTTGATACCCAACGGCATAGGAGTCATACGGATAATTGTGGGCGCAAATGAGGATGATGGTTTATCTGATTTACGGTTTGAGAATATATCATGGTTTTACGGAAGCTCTTCAATGGATCCCCCTGACGCGTATGTCTCTGTAAGGACTCGTCTTGCTCCCTGTGAAATCGTCAGCGTCAAATCGCAAACGTGTCATTGCTATCAATCGTGAGTAGGTCATGATCGCGAAGAAACCATCGAGGCGATTTAAGTCGGGCGCCGTCAAACATCAGCCGGCCTCACTTTTCGACATCATGACATACACATATCCAAGATAAATAAGAGGGAAATCGATTGTACTTACTATGCTCCCATTCTCTCACCCAAACCCCGCCATCAACGCGATAAACGACGAACCGTCCTGGCTCCTGGGGAAATATTTCGTCGCTGGGATAATCATCTCTTCCCCATGTCGTGGTCTTTTCCTGTTCCGAACCCAATCCCGATGGCGTTTCGAAGACCCTTGCTATCCTTATGTACACGTCTACTTGGACGAGGGCGCAGGAGGCGCAGCCGGGACAGGATGGACATTTTCCCCATAGGGCGAGGCGTTTGCAGAATTCTGTTGTTGATTCTTTGGAGTCCGCTTCTGGGATTGGTGGGGGGTGTGTTGTTTTTTTGCAGTGTTGACAGAGGAGAGATTGGATTTTCCACCAGCCGGGTGGGAGGGTGGGGATGAGGGAGGGGAGGGGAGGGGTTTGGATGGGATATTTGTTTGGGTGGGGGTTGTTTTGTACGGGAAATGAGGAGGAGGGGATGGAGGAAGGGGTTGAGATCAGATGGACGAGACTTGTTCTATGCCATCCGCATGTTTCTGGGGGGAGGGTGATCATACCCGGGCCCCCCATGTCGTCGACCCCTTCTTCTAGGAGGCGCGTCGATAGATTGGCTTCCTTTTCTTTGCTTTCTTCGTTTGTTTCTGGGGGGAGGGGGAGCCATGGGTTTTTGAAGAGGGCGGTTGGATACCATTGTGAGCAATATCGACAGAATATCCTCTTCTTCCGTTTCTTGGCGTAGTCGAGGTAGGAGCTTATTGCTTTTTTGCAGCAGGGTGTGAGGGCGAGGTTTGTGGTGTGGATGGTTGATTTGGAGGTGGCGAGGCTGGGAAGATTTAGGTAGAGTATTCGTGTTGTCAGGGAGAGAGCTAGTTTTGCTGATGGTTGGAGTTGTGAGTGGATTAGGAGGAGGATTTCTGGTGGGAGGTTGGTGAGGCTTGGCGGCTGTTCTTCAAATAGTGAGGGTTTGATGGTTGGCATCTGGGTGTCTAGTAGTGTGCTCTTTTCTTTTGTGCATGCCATGTTCATTCCTGAAATCGATATTGTGACGCAAATGATGCGAGGATCTGGATCTGGATCTGGTATCTGATACGATTCGACAACGATGGTTTTCAGGGAAGCTGGAAAAGCGATTGAGATAGCATTGCGGGCAACTTGTTGACCTTTATGGAAAGAGCCACGGGTGACGTGATGTGTGATTAGGATGTGGCTGTTCGGGAAATACACCGCGCTGTGCCGCAAATATAAAAGAATATGAAATGTCTCAGTTGATAGGTCTAGCCCTGTGACTTTTCTGATGTATTTTCTTGTTTCTAACCGAGCGCTGTGTGTGGATGAGTTGATGCTGGTGATGCTAAATCACTTGGATGGTGTAACGCGCTGACAATAGCCTACCTGACTCTCGAGGTGAGAAAGGTAATGTCGTCAGCCAGCAACCCATCAGTAATGTGTGAGATGGAAGACGTAACGTGAGTGGTCAGAAGAACAGACGTGAAAATGGAATGAGATTCGACATTTGGAGGATGAAGATTTGGCCAGATGAGCAATAAGATGGTGATGCAGTTACGAGTGCCAGGCTGCTCACGCATCGCCTCACTTCATGTTTTGACGACAACTACCAGGTTGACTGCAGACTGGAGCTCAGAACAGTACTGGAACAACCAGTCTGAGGTGCGATGTTTGCTATCGTCGTTCAAGACTGTGGCCCATGACTTATCGGTGTGACATTAGGTAGTAGGATAGGTCGACAATGAGTAATCTGTAGCAACATCGAAGAGTTCGACGTCTGGTCAGTGGTTTCGTCGGATTTCGTACAGAGGTGTAATCGGCCCAAGATGATCAGAATAGAAGACAAAATGACGTTGCATAAGAGACATGGCCAGGATGTGCCGCTCGTGACATATTTGAAGAAGGGAATGACATGTTGGAACTTGTACAGGCGAAGTGCGACGGCAATGATTGAAATATGACCTGTGGAGATGCGCAACTGACTTGAAGCAGAGGAAAAGATCATGTGGCGGATGAGGTTGAGATTCGGGAGATAAAACTTTCATGAAGGTGGTGGAACGCGAGAACGGAAAGGTCATGGAGGACTTCTAGAACGCCAACAATGTCCTCTTGTGGTACGAACTTCGTTGTACCAATCTGCAAGCTATACCAACATCAATGGAAATGAGATCATACGAACGGCTCCAGCTTGCATGCACGATGAAGGCCACCCGATGAAGGCTCCCTGATGAAGGCTCCCTGATGAAGGCCACCCGATGAAGGCTACCCGATGAGGGCCACCCGATGAAGGCCACCCGATCAAGGCCACCCGATGAAAGGATGAAAGGATGAAAGATGGTTGCAGTCGCGAACCAAGATAACGGCAAATGTGCCCAATGAAGATGTTGACTCCTCATCCTCATGTCTCTCGGTAAGCATTATGTCGTACGGAGGTCTCCCCTCTCTCTCGTGCAGCCTGCCTGCCACGCGGAAATTTCAGCAGTGCAGTGTCGCACAGCAAGATTCCATCCATCATCGCGTCGAGCCGATTTCAACCGCTCTTGGTTGTTGTGAGGAGAGTCACCTAGGAAACGCTTTATTATTCAGATGAAGCGCTTTAACCGCAATTCAAGCTTATTGGCAGAACTACTGAGGCCGACAATGTCCACCACTGGAATTTGTTCGCGCAGGGTTGACTTCGACCAGATGCGGGGATGTGATCTAAAATATACTTACTCTGAGATGTTTGATATTGCGGATGCGTATGGACCGCTCGCGTCGGACTGACGGAGCTTTGAGTTCATTGCTTCGCGATGGACATTTGATGGGTCTCGTGCAGTAGGTTGATAGAGTGCCATGTGAAGGTGTGGTGGTTCAGTTGTGACTCCATAACCCGGAGAAGAGTGCGGAGCGGCGTGGGCCATTCTTCATGTTTGTGTGATTGTGTCGATAGTAAGAATACCCGCCGAATACGTGGGGTTTCTTTACTTATTTCTGCATCGGGCTAGGCGAGTGAAGGGGGCATATCTGAGTGGGAGATGGCTAGAATATCCAAAGTCAAGAAAACAATCACAGAATGTCCTAGAACTATCATCCACCGCAACGACACTCCAAGACGCATGAGGCATCTTGCAGAACCCAAGAGGCATCTTGCACAACCTAAGAGGCATCTTGCAGAACCTAAGAGGCATCTTGCAGAACCTAAGAGACATCAGCGTGGGAGCGTGGAGAACCCCCAGCCCTGGCCGTATGTCGGTCTGCACGATGGCGATACCGAGAGCTCTGATGGGGGTTGAGCCGACGGTGATGGTATTGGGTGTATGCAAGTATCAAATTCAAGTTCACTTTCTTGCCTGCACGCTGCGGGGTCGTTTGAATTTGCCGGCAAACTGTCGCGGCCGACGCTGCTCCCTTGCAGTCGGTTAACATGTCATGTTCCCATAGATTGATCAGGACTATGTACTCGGTGTTCGGCTGAGGGCAGGTTGTTGTGGTCATACTATGGTAGAACTATACGAGCAATGATCGTGTTGGAGGTTCTTTGCAACACCACGAGGAAATGCTGGCCATCACCACAATGCAGGCGTTGGGAGCTCAAGACGGCCCGAGCTGATGCAGCCCGTCTGTGCTTCGTGCAGGGAAGGCCTGGAAGCAAGCGGCGACGGCATCTCTGTGACCATCATGCCAGTACCAGTACCAGTACCAGTACACCTGGATGGATGCATGTTAAGATTCGTCTGTTCCATGCCGAATCTCTCGCTAACGTCTTTTCTTTAGCGCCCCAGTGGTTCTGATTGGGAAAAAAGAAAGCCGCGATGGGCCTCTCGGGATGGCTGAACGTCATTTGATTGACCTGCGGGCTGCTGTGCATCATGGACAAGCGATGGAAGTGCTCGATGGAGCATCTGGCTACCTACATTGATGGCGATATGACGCTGGGAACTTGAACAGGCAATTGCTCGTACTGTCCGACTCGACACCCGACACGAGCGTGTTGACATCGATAACTATCAGATAGCATCGGCCAGTCGCCCCAAAGAAGAATTGGGAAATTCGTGATTAACCAACCCATTTTGCCGGAAATTACTCTTCCAGCACTAGCCACCAGTCCGCGTCCGGCTGCAGTGGAGACTGAGGTGCTGTGACCTTTTTGAGCAGGTCGTGTCAACTGCCTCCAACTCCGTCTCCTCCTCTATACACACAAAAGTCGTTGTCTTTCTGCCCTTCCCCAGACCCGGTGCATATGCGTGTTGCCGCTGCTTGACTCTCCCATTCCAGCCAATTCAAAACCCACCCAGATCCTCGGTAAGTCAGCACTCCAAGACGACCACGCTCAGCACGAGGGTCCACAGCCAAAACTTTTCCTCGGACACTCCCGCGGGGACTTCGACTTCCTCCACCGCTTTCCTTTGCCATTCTGTCGGCGGGTGCTGTTCTGCATTTTCCCAGAGCCCCCTTTCTGAAATTTTCCTGTGATCAGCCCTTTGTTTGAGCCTGCCAAATACAAAATCAATTCGCGGGAGAGACTCCACTCTGACAGTTTACATATAGACTCCCGCTCCCGACCCACTCCTCAACCCATCGACCGACTTGCCATCATGTCCTACTACGAGAACCAAGCCTCATGGTCTGCGCCCAATCGCCAACCGTCCTGGGAACAGCCGGCACCTCCTTCGCGGTCAGGTAAGAACTTGCGCCAGGAAGGATATTTCGCTGGAAAGGGAGAGCTAATGGGTGAATACAGGCACATCGTCTGTGGGTGCTCGCGAAGAGGTCAATTCCTTCACCTACCAATTTGCGGGTACGTTGCGCTTCCGCCCCGGCTATCTGCATTTCCACGTTGCCATCTGAGATCGGATCGGTCCATATTATACAAGCAAACCTGAGATGGGCCGAGTTCCACGATGGGCAGTTATGGCAGAGAACATGGTTCAGAAACTAACGATGTCTTAATAGAGGTCGAGCGCGCAATAGATAACCTGGTCAAGAGCGGGAAGATGCCGTTTGGCTTTAGTGGTACGTAAAGATACACATAGCCACACATCATCACATGATGCCTTTCCTAATACAGCAATCGACACAGGGACTCCCTCCGCCGCCGTCTCCCGTCACCCTTCGGTCAGCGAATTCGATGCCATGCGCCCACAATCCGGTGGTAATCTTCAGAGTTACTATCAAAATCAAAGATTTGGGCCACGGCCGGGCGATCAAGATCAGATGATGCAGGCAAAGCGCAGAATGGCAGCTCAGCGCGAGCGTGAGCTTCGCAATTATCACCAGGAGCAGCAATATCAAAAGCACTCCACCGGGCCAAAGTCTGATCGTTCCATGAGCCCTAACACAGCCATGTCCGAAGACGAGCGCCGTGAACTCATTGCTCGCCAGCACCGTGCACTGTACGGTAACGATTCCTCCCTCTATCCCGAACAGACCTCACGTTCTGTTAGCCAAGATGCTCGAGTAGCACCGACTCTAGGCGTCCGAGGCAATTCTCCGCTAGCATACGATCCCTTCGGCCTGCAAGGTCAGAACAACTCCGGCGAGCCAGCAGTCCAGATGCCACCCCGCGGCGGTGAGCAGCAACAGCAGCAGCAAAACGGACAGTTCTCCGGTCCCAATAGCACGTCCTCTCCCTCCTCGAATCCTATGGCCAACTTCTCGCACCTAGACAATGCCCAGCAATCGAGCCGAACATCAAACTCTTCGCCTGGTGGCTCTCCACCTCGTGATGGAGCTCAGAAGGGTCAAATTGGCAGCGCTAACCCAGCACCAATTGGTACTCGTCCTGCGGGAAACCAACAACAGGGGCAACAGGGTCAAACTAACCTACAGAAGCGCTCGACAACCCCTCTCCCTTCTCCTCTGAGCTACGGCTTCTCTGCAAACGACCAGCAGAACAATGAGCGCTCTACATCAGCATCATCGAACCCTTCCAGCAGCGTTGCGGACAAGGGTGTCCCAAGCGGACTGGGATGGGGCAGCAACAGCGGCGTCTGGGGCTCCTCCAAGAACTCCCTCGGAGTTCAAGCAAGCGTTTGGGGATAAACGCATTTTTATTACAAGAGGGGGACTGGCACATGACTTCAACTCGGTCCACCCTCTTGTCTACGATCATACTGGCGTTCAAAAATACTATGCGAGATATACAAAAACGTTATTCACCAAAGATATACCGGGCAGCGAAACGCTGGGGATGGGATGGGATGGGATAGGTGCTTGTCGGTCGGATCAGGTTGGTTGTAACACAAATGGGTGCTGTCGGGGATCAAAATACGGTGGAGTTTGAGATTTTGCAACGTTTTCCTTTTCTATACGCCGTGGGCAGGCTGGTCGGAATGGGGGGATTCCAGTTCTCGAAAGCATTTTCTGGGCTATGGCTGCGTTATTCCCTCATCATCATCGTCATCGTCATCATCACATCATACACGCTGTTTGGATTCCCACGGGATTTTTTGGGGGATATGGGTTCGGCTGGGTGCATTGCGTTCGCGGGTGGGTTTTGGTTGTCGCTTGGCTATGTCTCTCCATGTTGCTAATTCCCCCCCCCGTTTCCTGGTTTATATCATTCGCTGTTTGTGCTTTATCATGGGATTGGCTTGGGTTGGTTGGGCATGTGGGATCTGGGTGTTCCATGGGGATGGTCTGGTAGGAGGTTTGTTGCTCTATTACCTCTAATTATATTTTACCTCTCCGACACGCGTCTCACGCGCTCTCGCTTGTGCTTCGTTCTTCGGTATCTTTGAGGCGCTTGATAGCAACCTTTCGCTGATGTATTCACATCTTTGTGGACAATGTCCGATACGCGAACGGCCGGGGTGAGCAAGTAAGCAAGTACGGTCTCTCGAACGGGATCCCAAAACACAAAAATCGCGTCGGGGTTTCCGCGATAACCTCGTCACTTGAAGCGATGCCACCATCCACTCTTCCTCGCTTGTAACATCTCTTTTCTCGTCATTATCTGCCTTTTCATTTCTCAAACCCTCACGACGTCGCATCCCCGCTCCCATCTCAACAACTGACTCCTCAATATCTCGAAGGAAACACTGTCTTTCCACTCATTACTTGGAACGCTTGCATACTCGTTATTTGGAAGAGTCGTTCCTTATGGTCGATACATCTGGTAGCGTTCGACAGACGAGAAAAACATGCAGAAACGGGATCACGGCGAGAATGCGATTTGCGGAGTCTAAAGCGGAAGATGAGACGGGAGAAGAAGTGGTGATCGGAAGTATAGATGTTATTCTCTACTGAGTTATAGGTGATGAATTCGTGCACTTGGATTCTCACTAGAGTAAGGTACCTAGCCAGATATTCGCAGGAGTATACAAGAACGAATACCTAGATATCCATCAAGGCTTTCCCGAAGGATGGATAGCTTCCCTCTCGCCTGCTCAATAACCCGTTTGGCACCCTCTTTGCGCTTGGGTCCTTACTATGTACCCCCATTCCTTACCGTGTGGGAACGCCTGTTCGTCCATTACTTATATATGTACCGGTCAGAAGGAAAACGTCGCGCGGAATTCCTTTGTAGATACGTGTTCGTAATGATTTTCTTTCCGGGGGCTTGGGATATGATATCGATGATCTGCATGGTCGTGTATAGAGGAGGCTTGAGCTGCATAAAACACACACAGTCCCCTCATACCGATCTGGAAAAACAAGAATGCCACCAACGGATTTCTCCGTGTCGCCTGTCGCATCGGGGAATCATCTTTTTGGCGATGCAGAAACGTTTTGGCGTGGTGGTTTTACCTCCTCCAGCTGAAATAACTCGTTCCTGAGCGCAGGGAGCCATCGGCCCTGGAGATTCTTTATTGATGACCCGGGACTGTGAAGCGTAGATTTAATGGGGAAAACGTATATATGTCTCCACGGCAGCTTTGGCATCAAACGGTGTCATAATCGTCTACTTGTCAGAAGAGATGTGGGGAAAAGTAGGTAATGTTGGGAAGATGAGGTACTGACATCTCTGCGCAATGGCCGCGTCGGCGACTCTGTTCTTAGCTGCGATCTCGATGCTGAGTTGTCGGGACCGCAGGTTGGGTTGTCATGGCCAAGACGGTATGGACGCCTTTTCATGCTTTGGTTATGCGAGAGGTGGAGATGGGATCGCCTTGGATTATAGAGACGCGCTTGTAGAGGGCGAGGGCGAAAGGGGGGTGGCTGTGATGTTACGTGTGATGGCGCCGATGGTGCTTTGAGTGGATAGTTCTTGTGATTATGTCTTTAGAGTAAGAGGTACAGTAAGCTCTCTATAGTTATTTGACGATTTGGTTAGGATCAAGCATAAAGCCCGTCACACTCTTATCACCAGAACGAAATAGAGCCCCACACCCCAAGAACGGGGCCATGAACGAATACCACAGCGGCGACAATCTTCGCCAGCGCTGTTCAATACCTTGGGGCGGCACACAGTAGAGGTGCGTACGGAGGAGGTCGGCCGGCATAATCTACTCCGGGTTAGCTAGGTGTTGTGAGAAAGCGGACAAAGTAGGGCGAAGTAGACTGTAAATACAGTTAGAATACTGAGAAAACATCAGCCGAAACGCGTTGACGACTTGAAGCTTACCTGACCATCGTCCTTTGTTGCAAATCGTCTTGAACCGGTTTCTTTCTTCTTTTCAGCCTCCTATCTCAAAGGAGGTTTGTTTTTTCCTCACAACCCATCTCTCCTGGTTTCCCGCAGGGCTCAGACTCAGTTCAGCCATTTGCTTAGGGTTGACATCGTTTGTCAGGAGGATGATATCTATAACCCTTTACTCCGATCAGTACCTCTCCCATTTCAATCAAGTCCAAATTCCCGCTTTTAGATGGGATGGTCTGTTGGAAAGCTGGAAACAAGGCGGATTCTCGCGATCCAAAAGACTCAAACTTTCCCGGGTATCTCGACTTGGATTATTCCAGAAAAAAGACTTGGACGCATGATGAAACTCAGTAGCTTTCGAATATCGCGAAGCTTGAGTAGCGAATTGAGATACGTATACAGCGCGGTGGGGAACTCCAAGGACGGCCAACGGCCTATGTGATAATATCGATCGATGGAGCAGGTGTACTAGGTGAAGCTGAGGGTGTCCTGTGGGTCTGGCAGCACAAATCAACATCTGCATGAAACGAGTAGGACGAAAAGGGCTATCGAGGTCTATCTTGATGACAAAGGTGGTGTCTTTCGAAAATAGTAGGGGTTGGGGTAGCTTGCAGATGCATGATGATCCTGGCTATATTACGGACATGGCATGGGGCATCATTACGGAGTAACTATCGCGAATAATTGTGGGAGATAATAATGAATGACTTTACTTTTCTCCCTTGAGGACTCGACTTTCGCTGTAGAATACCGAGTGCCCATGAAAACCAAGTGAATCTTCAAGCACGTGAAAGTACCTTTTAGCGTCGGTCTTACCTCCGTAGTACCGGAACCGGGCATTCTTTCTGGCGCCGATCTCTTGTTGTTCGAAGCAACAACTATCACTTAACCATCATCATAACTCTGTACCGAGTACAACAGCAGGCTTCCTGTACTCGAGATGACAACGTCTCCCCGCACCTCGAGGTTTCTTGATCCCACCATATTCCTCATAGACGCGGCAGGCACCAATGCTCCAGCGGTCGGACAAACACCACTGACAACCAATTGTCGCGATCATGATGGATGATAAGAACCTGGTCCTTACTATGGTGAAAAGGCTATGCGACCTTCGAATCTACGCTCTCTTTGGAGCCTTTGAGTCTTCGTCTGAATACTGCTAGGACTGGCTCCCGTTCAGACGTTGACAGGATGTCGCTCTTTCGACAACAAGATTACGCATTTGTCATCTGCGTTATATCCCTCGAGATTAGTGTGAATGGATTTAGCTGAGGAAGAATTTGGCCCAATGATCAAAAGCAATGCAGGGACCCGATTGACTGCGCAGCATATCAAGCGAGTTTGCTGCTTCGCTAGGTCTGCGGGCGACAAAATTACATGGCTTTGTTCCTGGGGTTGACAAATTCGTAACTTCCTCCGGGACACCTCTCAGTAAAATTCTTCTCATATTTCGCATGCCACGTGTGACAAATCCTGCAAGCTTGGAATACCTGGAGATTGGACGCACGAAGTCAACGAAATGTGTTGAAGGCCAGTCTACTAAGAGCACAATTCTGCTGTACTAACAAAGATTGCTGCTATATACGATCCACGGTTTGTTGGCGAACGAAACGCATATTGGCTGGGGCACTGGAATGTGCATTCTTTGTCTTCACTCTTGCAGGGGCACACTTGCTTTACTCATAAAGCATTGCCAGTCCTTCTGCCTCTTATCAGTTCTGCAGACATAACCGCAATCGTGATGCATATACCACTCGCTACTTACCTCTGTCTCCTTGCAGCCATCTTTTCGTGTATCAACGCCCAAACCCCCCAGAAATGCTACTACGCTCCGAATAAACTAGCTGGATCGGCCATCATCCCCTGCGGAGACTCAAGATCAGGAGTAAAATCTTGCTGTCAGAATGGCGACACCTGCTTGTCGGATTCAGTCTGCTTCAATCAAGCAACACTCGTCACGTACCAGTATGGCTGTACAGATCGCTTTTATGAACATCAGCTATGTCCCAAAAAGTGCAATTTAGATGTTGGTAAGTATCTCGAGCGCATACAACTGGTCAAGAATACTTACAAGAATGGCACAGAGAAATCGAATTGGGTTGGACTCGTCTATTGTAATGGCAGCAGTGGAAATCAGTGGGACTGCAACCACCCCGAAACATGCGGTGAACTTTGCCCCACGAACTCTGTTTGGCAACAAGCTATTCAGACCTTACCATCGCGACCGCCTGGCTGCGATAACCTTAAACCTCAGAAAAATGCATTTGCTGGACCAACGAAGCTTGCGCCGATTATGCTCCTACCTACGAATTTAGGGGGCGTGACGACGTACTACTCGCTCACAGCAGTTGGCGGGACGACCATGACTTACTCTGCTACAACGCCATATGCAACAGACACGAATTCTGAATCTTCTGGGCAAGTGTCCTCTAAAAACGGCCTCAGCACCGCTGCAAAGACTGGGATAGGAGCAGGCATAGGCGGTGCCGCGCTCATCACTGCTGCACTTGCAGCCTTCATACTCATGAAAAGGCGGAGACAGGCAAAAGGTCAACAGAGTGTAGCTACAGCACCAGGTAGCACATCGAGAGAACAACCCACGAACGAGAACCATTGGTCACCGAAAGCTGAACTGGCGAGTGACGCACAGACCCAACGCTTTACCATGCCACCACCACAGGAGCTGCCCACGAACAAATCCGACCAGGATCTATCGTTGGTGGGACAAAGAGGAATAGGCTTTGGTAGTACTGGGGTGTACGAACTGCCAACACCAAGTTGATTGGAATACCCATGGTCTGCGTAACGAGGGGCTTTGATGCTGCCCATATGCGCGCTTTTCGACTTTCCACCCCAACACCTCGATCAATTCAAGTCCCGTGATGATCTCGAGGACGCAGTCATGTTCCCTGAGATGAAAGATTAGGGAGAAAGTTCGACATATCGAATACTACATATAATATCATCTGACTGCAGGGGAAAATACAGAACAAGGGTGCCAACAAATTAGCTGCGTGTCGTTGAGTTTGATAGATTCACTATCAACCTCAAATTTCCAAATTTGACCCGTCTCTCCATAGTCAACCACCATTCCCCGTCTTCTCTACTACTTCTTGTTATCGCCATTTGATTTATCACATTCCGAAGAAAAAGAAATAGTTGGTGCTTCGTCGTTCTCGTTATCCCATTTATAGAGAGGAAAGAAATGTCTAGCTACCGAGTGCTTCAACACAAACCTTGTTACGATATAATAGCACGCATCTGTATCGAAACCCCTCTCTGCCTTAGGATCAAGCTTGATTCAGAGAATAAGATAATTCTCCGTTGTCTTTTCTCCCGATGATTCTTCCACGTACACCACAAACACCTTGATGATCCCAGTCGAGAATATTGTCTCCAAGTATGGAATTTATGACCACATCAACTTATTAGCAATCTTTGCTCTCTACCTCCTAATCACTGACTTCAACCTAGTGAGAACCAATCTTTCAGTACAAAAACATCTCGGGTTAGACATGGAGGTCCTCAGTGGAGAAACAAAGACCGATATCCTCGATTTCGAAAAAGTATCGAATAATTATACCTCAGCGTCCGCAGCACAACCGACAACGCACACTTGACAAACACGGTATTTTCTGACCAACAACAACGCACTCATATCACCGCAGACATTCTGATCACCGCATCCCCCCGCCGAAGAATCAATCCCGAGGGAGAAAACAAAACGCCCTCCGGCATCTCCTTTTCAAGCGCTGTATCGGTGATGTCTACAATCGTCGCATCCGTTTCTTGGGAACGGAGGGATACTTGATCTCGATCTAACCACTGGATATTTATCTGCAGATTTGGCGTTTCTGTTGTAGTGGCGGATGTTGCGCGATATCGTTCTGTTTCAAATTCGAGGTGGAGACGTAGTTTCGGCGTCCAGATATGGAGGACTGGGGTCGTTGGGTTGAAGGGATGAAGGGTGATAGTGCCGGGTTGTAACATGTAGGGGGATGTTTTTGGACCTTTGTTATTCGTGTTTTTGTTGGAGGGGCTGTCGGTGTGTTTTTTCTGGGTGGTGTTTTCTATTGTTTTGGGTCTGTCTGCTGGCGGCCATGAGTCTTGTCCTTTGGAATCATGTCGCTCTTTTCTTGTCGGGTTTTGGGGCTGCCTTTTTGGCTTTGATGTTCGCTTGATCTCTGGTTCTGCTGTTTGGCTGGTGTGAGTATTGGGTTCTTGTGTTTCTTCGTTGCGAATGGGTGGATCGAATTCGTGCTGGATGTTCTTTTCGGTGCTGAGACTTGTCATCTCGATCATGGTCAAGTCGTGCCTCGTTGCAAGGCGAGATTGCTGAGAACTGTCGCTGTTCGACGAGGTAAAAGGAAGATTTTGTTTTGCTTGGGCGCACGAAGAAGTGGCCGAGCGGATGTTTCGAGAAGCACGGATTGTCGAGACCGAGGAGGAGGATGAATTCGACACTACGGTTGCAGTAAAAGAGCCATTTGAAACCCGACTTTCACAATCGTCATCGCTTCTTTTCCCTTTCGTTTCTAGACCTTGCTGTATTTTCCGTTCAATGACGGCCATAAATCTGGGTAAGAGCATGTCTAGGCTAACTATTTCAGCCTTTCCATTGTTGGCGTGGCTTATAGGGGCAGGCCATTTCCAGCTGTCGTACAGGTGTCCATGTGAGCCAGGTACCACGAACTTTCCGTGGAGCTCGAAGAGAATTTTACACAGATAGCATGCACTCTTGCTGGAGCTGATAATGCGTGGTGGAAGAGCTGTGGAATACATTTCATAATAAAGCAAAAGCTGTATTTCGGCATGGAGTTTCGATGCTTGTTCCAGACGTTCTGAGAGCAGCTTGGTCATATCTGCAGGACTTTTCTTGTCCCGTTCCGCGAGACGAAGAATTGTTTCAGAGGCAATGAGATCTTCGGGTAGAGCGTTGTTAGGTGATTTCCCATTGGAATTTCTGCGTGGTCTGGTTTGTTGAAGGTTCACGAAGCAGGAGGTGACATGAGAGAAGATCGGATATCTGCGGGCTGCGATCAAAAGTTCGTTACAAGCCTTGACATAATGACTCACTTTTCTCATGCGATCTAGCAAGGCACTTATTGAGCCGGGAGCCCAGTCTGCAGACGTATTTGGGATAAGTAGCAAGTCCGCCCCATACTTTGCAACAAAAGAATCAATGTCTTGAACTAGGCGCAAGATTTGTTCATCTGCAGCTGCAGAGCGCGCCTGCTCGGTACTCATCTTCTCCAGAATCTCAGACCTTTTGTTCAGACCGTGTACCTGGGTGGCAATTTCTTGGGATCGTATCGCGGAAAGAGAGGAATTTCGAAGTAGTCCTGTTGCCTTCCCGAGTCTATCTAGCATTGAACGGCGATTCTTTGTTTTCCTGGACGAAGTCGCGTGCTTGTGTCGCAGACGAGATAGAATGCGCTTTCGATTGAGTGTCAGTACTCGTCGCAACAGAGACTCGGGATTCGTTGCCCGATTAACTTTTGACGTGTGAGCGAGAGTGAGTTTCAAGTAACAATAATAGCCACGAACTGTTATTTGCCTCATCCTGTAAGATGCGTGCGATATGCTTCATTGATTTCATAAGCTCTTCGTAGGTGCCCGTATTGGCAGCGAAACGGATGATCAGGCGTTCTTTGGGGTGGTCCTCTTCAATGCAAGTGGCCATGATGCGGAGAGGGTCATCGGAATTTGCGCATATAAAGGAAAGATGTTGGCTAATCAGTCTCTCATGCTTAAATTCAATCGTTCTCAGCGCGGCAGTTGTCGGTGATTCTGCTGGAGGCGTAGATACAGCGAGTGATGGTGCCTCTGGCGCATCGGTGACGAGCCCAAGAAGCGCGATATTGGCTGCAAGGCACTCCATTGCTTAGAGTATCAATGAGAGAGGAGATTGTCTGCTACTGTTTCGTAAGTACCGTCAGGCTGAGCTGAGTGGTTTTAGATATGATGAGCGCGGGGCTTCATCCTTCTAATAGCATCCATGCACTTGCATGATGCACGAAGACCACGCTTCACCCCCATGGTCTGCAATTCTGCGCCTCGTATATTGTCCGGCTCTGACAGAGAGCTGCAACTAGATGTCTTCTTCGTTCGATTCTGTTCGCAATTTGTTTGGGATCTGCAAGACTTCACTAACACCAAGCCCAATTACCAAACACCAAAGCTGGCTTTGTATGCGATTCCGAAAAATGATAGAGAATGATTGCTGAGCCGAGCGCGCACCTGACCATTATTCGAACCACCAGCCATCCAAATTGTCTAGAAACGTCTCATCCACATTGATGAAACTTTTTCCCAGATCAACTTCTCTCAACCATGGTCTTCCCTGTACAGCAAAAGTCGTGCCTACCACTCTTCTCATCAAATCCTCTTCATCCGATCCCATCACAAGGATAATGTCTCTTCTATGTGTGATATTTCCTGTCTTCCCCATACCCATGTAGCCCAGTGGCTTCGCAAATTTCTCAAGCATAGTATGAACAGTGTAGTGAATACTCCACTCCGAACAATACATATCCTTAGGGACGAACTTGAACTCCCAGCAGCGTTCCTGGCCATCGATAAAAGACGTGAAGTTTCTATTGTCATGTCCTAGCATGAGCGGCCAGAAGTACGGTGAACTCCAAATGCGAAGAAGTGCAAACCTTGCCTTTGTGTGCTTCGAAGCGAATGACTTTACTTGTTGAAGAAGGTCGGGGTACTTGTCAGGATGGACCATACGGCGATCTTGATCGAATCTTTCGCTTCCAATGATTGTATAGTCGAAGTAGACGTCAAGTCCCCGGTCTGGCTCGGTGTTGCAAATGACCATCCCTGGAGCACCTGTTTCTCGATTTGCAGGTGTATAACGAGGTTGAATGAGACCTTCCTTGTAGACTAGAAACTGTTAGCGACAAAGACTTCGTACAACATTCCGTTGACCACTGCGGGGCTGAAAACCCAAGATCCTCTACAGGATCTCAACTTGACTGATAACGCCTGAGTCGAGATGGATATTGATAGATTTAAGGCGAAATTCCAAAATAAAATTGCTTGAATTTTATCGATAGCAATCCTGATTTGAGAAACTGCTATTAGATAGCGGGATATCAAGGGATGTTGATTGTAGACCTCGGTGTACCGCGTCAACCAACTTACATTTGGCTATAATTGGTCGCGCAAGCTTGTCCCATGCTTGTGGGTAGGCGTACGTAAGTGCCATCTTGTTCTTCTTGTCGTTTTCTATGTCCTTCCATTCTTGCCAGAACTCCTTGGGCCGATAGCGATTACTAGTATGTGATCTTCGATTGGGTACTTGCGATCGTTGGCCCGGCTCGAAGAGATTAGAACCTTGAAAGCGTTTTCCATACTTGGAAGCCAGAAATTTTGCAATGGAATGATCAGGAAAACCAGGGAAGAAGGGCGCGATCATTGCGTAAGCGCGGACGATGTCACGCAAGGCACGTCTTGAACCGACCCCTGGCTTTACACCAAGATAGTCAAGGATTAGGAAGCAATACTCGGCGCGTTTAAGGCTGCCCATTTCGTGCTGTTCGATACTCTTAACCAAATCCATGGATTTGTTGTATGCCTTAACCGAGTCAGGATCGATGTCGCAAGCATGGAACATCTCTTTGAAATCTAGAAAGGCCTGGTTAACACATCTGTCGAAAGCGGAGGAGAGCTGAAAGATAACCAAGACTACTCACGTTTCGAGCGATCCCTTTCCATCCATTCCATAAAAGTGTTGTGCGGATCATGTTGACCCTCTTCCCTGTTCACAATCTCGTTCTCTTTTTGCCATTTCCTTAGAACAGCGTAGGCTGGATTGTCGCGAAACGCAACAATCCGAGGCGTTCGAGCTGACGGTCCGCCCATATCTGCAATGGTCGCCTGCAGCATGAGGCTACGTATGCCATCATTCCATCCAAATCGACTTTCTTCGGTCACATCGAGGGCCATGCTGTTTTCGTCCCCTTCGTCTTCTGACCACTCGTCCTGCACCTCTTTGCTCATCTCTTTGGGGTCTGCGAGAGCTCTCGAAATCGTTTCTTCGGTGCCTTCATCAGACTCGTCTTCCCATTCATCTTCATCAGCTTCGTCCTCGAGTTGCTTCATGGCCAGATCTTGGTCATCGCCTGGGCGCACTAAGAAGCCACCACCGGATGACGGTTCGTCACTGATGTCGTAGTCCGACAGATGTTCGTCAACATCGAGATCATTGACGAAGCGGCTCAAAACAGGTCCCTCACGCTCGAATTTCGAGATTCTGGTCTCAATTTCACCAACCTTCAGGTTAGACTCATCCGGAAATAAGATCATATCTTCCAAGGCATCTGCTTCGTTGTAGAACAAAGCCCATGCCACAGCAGAGTCCACTTGATCCGAGAGGTCTTCAGGTCTCGATACTATGAAACCCTTGCCAAACATAAATCTGGTATTCGGCCCAGTCATGTCGTCATAAATGCTCTCCTCGTCACTCCCTGGACGAATCTCACGAGCTCGGGCAGTCTCTTTATCTCGAGTAAGGGTGCTGAGGATGGGCTTCAGATGGAGATGCATCTCTCGAGGTCCAGTGGCTCGTCTGGCTTTTAGCAAAGTCTACGAGAGTGTGTCAGCGGGAGAGCTCAAGAGCATTCGTTGGTTCGAGCCACAATAAGTTAGTAGGGCTTTGGAGGGTCTCGACTTACTTCATGTATCGTTCGATACAGTATTTCAAAGTCATCTCCGGAACAAGTGTCCCATACGTAAATATCGTAGTAGTCCTTGAATCCGAAATGCCAAGTTCGCTTTTGATCCATTTCTTCGAAGAACTCTTCTCCCACCACTTTGATATCTGTCCACTCGTTCTTTGAAGCTCGGCCCCTGCCAGATTTCTCTCTAACAAGAAATAGTTGGTCGTCCGGCGGCTTGGCCACGATGCGTCCATCCTTCCCATCGCGCACTAGAACGCAAACGCAAGACGACTTCATGGAGAGATATTGAACGAAGCGGCGAGTAACGGGATCGCTTCTCTTCATATGTGCACAGATATAGTTCCGTGCTTGACGCTGATGGTGCTGACGGCTGTACTGGCTTCTCGAGCCTGTCTGGTGGTAGTAAGTCAATGAATCGGCATGGGACATGATATGATATGGAATGAAGCCTTGCTGAAGCAGTTCCTGCTTCAGTCGATCCGATGACCATGTTCTCCATTTCGAGGCCGGAAAGTAATGGAATAATGTGAGAATATTGAGCTCAAAGAATTCATCCCAATTGCGGCAGAGCTGGATAGCATCATACAGACTGCAGGTACCGGCAATAATGGAGAACTGGAGCCAGCCTGATCGACTCATCGCACTCTGGGAAGCGTAATTCCAGATGTATCTGCCGCAGATTTTGACGCGCATTTTCTTCTTCGAGTACTCCCCTTTGTCGTCCACCTCGCCGAAATCAACCATGACTCCATCTTCGTCGAGAGTATGGTTTTTACAGGAGGGGAGACCACCCAGCGGTTCAAGCTTGCCCTCTCGTTTAGGTTTCCACGTTTGTGGCATGGCACCTTTCCTTTTGATGCGCGGGTCAAACATGCGGATCTCTTTCAACCCTGTTAGATCTGAGGGCTCTTCATCATCATCATCATACATCTCAGCGTCATCGTGCTCGTCTTCGCGAGTCAAATCAGCACACGCGTCCCGAACCTGTTGCAAATCCGGCTGCTCCATTTGTAGACAAAGGTCGCGCAGATCCGCCTCAGACACCTCTGTATCGGCAAGAAATGCATCCACGGAGTCTGTGCGGAGGGCGATCGGAAGAAGCGTCGCATGAGTGAGCAGGAGGCGACAGAACAGAAGATGCTTGATCTCCACGATCTGAGACACCATAGTGTCAATCTCGTCTTTAACCAGTGCTGGCGCGCGCCCCATGAGATCAATTGGGTTTTGTATGGTTCCTGCAACCTGTGGGCCATTGGACTCCAGGACAATTTGAGGAGTGCTTAAACGTGTGCGAAGTTCATCTTCCGTTTCTATTTTACTCTTGTCGGGAATCTTAGCGTTATTGGCCGCTTGCTTGTTCAGTGCTGTGCTGTTGCTTTGGCCTGGTTGGTCAACATTGGCAGCAGCCTTCTTTTTGTTCTTCTTCTTCTTCTTTTTCGATGCACCCTCGTTTCCAATTCCAGCAGCGGAGCGTTCTAGTGCGCTAGGATTCTCTAATTGCTCTTCACGCTGTTCCTCGTTCACGCTGCCCGAGATGGAGACTTGAGCCATTTGTTGTTCAGCTTCTTTTAGGTTGGTATCGGCAGGACTTAACCACAGAAAATGCTTGATCAAGTCGATGTAAGTACCGCGCTTGTCTTCCATGAAATCTTCGATGGGGTCCCAATCCGAGTCGTCCATGTCTTCCAGCTCTAGCATTCTCTCTTCGTATGCTTTGTCAAGATATGCATCTTGTCGCTTCTGCTCTTCCTTCGCACGCAATACGCGTAACCTTTGTTCGACTTGCTTCCATTGTCTCCGAAACAATGCAGCCTCGCGCTTGATTTTCTCTTTCTCGTTTTCTGCCTGCTTCTCTTCGTCGTCCTGGCATTGCCGAACCCATTTGAACCATTTTTGTTTCTTGTATAGGACTTCTGCAGTACGTTTTTCAAGCCTCTCCAGAGCTCGAATGACGGTGAACTTCTGCTGGTTGAGCTGGTTGAGGTAGAGTTCATGGCCATAGTGGAGGTCCAGGACGAAGAAGCGACTGTGGTGCAGCCTTCGAGCACGGATGACGCGATCAAGAAGATTGTAGCGTTTGAATAGATGATCATGTATCTCTCGCAAAGCGCTCTCATCTTCTACATCTGCGAAATCTCTAGATGCAAGAGTTTTCTTTCCGCTGAGGTATTTGGGAGGGTTTGCGATAAGGGTATCGAGTTTTGCATTTCGGATTTTGTAACCTCTATACAGGCCTTGAAAGATTGTCAGCAAATTCAGTTCCGGATGGTTAGACGCTGGTTTTGAGAATGTGGGTATCCTCAAGTTTGACTCTTTGACGTAGAGTAGATTAAGTACATTCGGAGTTCCCAGCTTTCACTCTCGTTCACATAGCAGTGCTTGAACAAGGGGCTCGATCAATCCGAGGACCTTCGGCAATCACCCGAGATGTAGAAGACCGCCGAAGACGAGATCGAGACTAACGAGTTTCTAGCGATTCTTGCAGTGAACTTTGCCAGAATTTAATTGATATCAATCCTGGGTCAGGAGTCTGCGTTTAGACATCCAAATCCCTAGAACCGAAGACATAGAAAGGGACTCCAATCGGTAGCGTTACTTCTTACCATAACATTGTCTTGAATGGAAGTTGCAGAACTTGTTCTCGTTTGCTGTCGCAACGGCTTTGCACGGCAACTCGTCAGACACATTTCGGGCTTGACACACAGCCGTTGCCATGATGAAGCTGCGAGAACTCAGTGATATACACGATATAGCGCCTAATCAAGTGTCTTGAAACCGAAGGCACTGTCGGCTTCGAAGTTTTTCGAGTTTAGATCAATATTGATAACACTCTGGCAATTGGAAAAGCCACCTGGCTATTGGGCAATGTTGCCAAAAATGTGCCAGTAGGTATGATCTCTCGACGGGCGTGCTAGATGAATAATGAAGCGCTATCGAGAGTAACAAGACAGGAATTAAAATTAGACTCGCAGCGAGTAAGGGGAAGGTAGAATAAATGAGGGTGGTCGGACGGAGAAGAAGTAATCCCCGGGACCCCGCGCCCGATTGGGTGCGTTTCGAGTTTGAGGATCCCTGCTACCGAAGTTTACGCGCTTTGCAACCGCGCGCGCACGTGATGAATGTGGAAATCGAAGCCTCAAATAGCTCACATATTATAAATTGAATGAATCCACCAATGGGATGATAGAAAGCGTATTATTTTGCATAGATATTGAGGTGTGTTGGCTAATCTAAAGTGGTGAGGTGTCGTGACACAGCCTTGTAAGGATTCGGCTCGCCAAAGGGCAAATAGCAACGGCATAGCAACCAAATCTCATAAACATTTGGATCTTCCCAGCCTTATCTCATCCATTTTCCCCATTGCATCAAACGCTCACCATGGATTCTACTCAATCGGGGCAGAAACCCAACCATCGACGAGGCAAGTCTGCCAGCGTCTTGATGTCCATGATCTCGTCCAAGCCAAACAAGAGGATTCCGTCTGATGACAAGGTCGTTTCCCCACGCCCAATGAAGGAGAACGCTGCCTTGAATCCATTTCTTGCCGGACTAAATACACCAATTCTTCCTCAAGACCACCCGCACGCTGGGCACCGTGTGCTGGGCGAGATCACTCCGAACAACAACCAACAACAATCGCCACGACGCCCCGCAGCTCCACAGCAACAGCGTCCTCCAATGCACAAGAAATCCGCCAGTACACTGTCGCTGCAAACGTTTGGAAAGGACAAGGACGAAAGCAGAATGAAAAGTAGGGAAGCGCCAACCAAGCCGACGCGCGACGACAAGTCCAAGCCCAAAAAGACCAAATCCTCGACCAATCTAGCCTCTGTATTCGCAAAAGTCAAGTCTCAAAAACCTGACTCCGACAGTCGATCGCATGCTAAAGACAAGGAAAATACACCACCTCCCGCGTCCGCCGTACAATCTCCTCAAACCCCAATCTGGGCACAATTCGCGTCGACCGCAAAGCAAGAAATGGCTGGTGCAACAAAGATCACGCTCAACGACGGCCGCACAGTCGCGGAAGAGATCGCACTTTATGAGCCTAAAGAATATTCCCCGTCGAAACAACGCAATTTCTATGGTTGCGATCAGCCAACATTGGGCTCAAAACCACGCCCAAAGTCTGAAGCTTTTTCGGGCAACCCTTCCTCGACATCGATACTCGATGCAGTCACAAGAAGGATCAGTAATGACAGCAATGGTCGCCGAAGGTCATTGGTAGGCTCGCGACGAAGCAGCTCCGAGGAAGAGAATGGGCATCGCGTAGAGAAGAGCAGGTCCAGCAAGTCAAAGCTAGCTGCATTGGCTCCGACAGAGGATATTTCCATGCCCAAGAGGACGTCTCGAGTCAAAGCTGCCGTCGCTGCGATAAACAATCTCAACGTTCGAACAAACAAGACTGTGAAGGAAAGAAGTGGGCAGGCTCCTGATATCGATCCAAAGGAGATAGATGCTGCTTTTGAGGCCGTCTTGGTAACACGCTACAACCAAGATCATTTAAACTCATGCTAACACTCCGTTCAGGATTCACGCAACATCCCCGAAAACATGCGCCAGGGTATGCGCAGTCTCAAACCTCGAGTCAAATCCGAATTCATTCGCTCGTGGGAGAACGAAAAGACAGCACCCGCCCCACGGTCACCGGAAACAGATCCATTCATGACTGGCGATAGTGCTCAGGTTCAGAGAACCGCCAGTGGAGCATCAAGTGAAGGGCATGCAGAGGCGTCAGCTCCTGAGGACTTGAAGAGCTCGAGCACCAAGCGAAGCCGGCCTCGAAGCAAGACATTCACTTTCAGTAAACGCGACAAAGGCGACTCGCCTGCGAAGAAACCAAGACCAGAAACCGGATTAGACTCCAAGCGCGCATCAAAGATTGAAATCTTGCCAAAATCACCATCTTCGACTTCGATTGCCAGCTCAGGTAGCGGGTTCTTTGGCAGAGCTCCCAAAGCTGCCGTGCCTCAGGACTATGTGACGTACTTGAGGAAGAAGCAAGACTTGAAGGAAATTGAGCTTGGTCGAATGCACAAGCTTCGGCTGCTTCTCAGAAATGAGACAGTACAATGGGTCACGAGCTTCATCGAGCTTGGTGGAATGGATGAAATAGTCAGTCTGCTGCATCGCATTATGGAAGTCGAGTGGCGGTAAGTGCTTCGTCTGAATGAGTCTTCGACTATTGCTAATTACCTTTTCAGTGAGGACCATGAAGACCAGGTTCTGCACGAAGCACTTTTGTGTCTTAAAGCACTATGTACAACAGATCTCGCGCTCCAGAAATTATGCGAGATCGAGAAGACACTCTTCCCAGCACTCCTAGCCATGATCTTTGACCCCGAGCATAAGGGTCCCAGCGAGTTCACAACCCGCCAGGTTATCACGAACATCTTGCTGGCCCACCTCACAGCAGCAGTGACCATTCCCGACATTTTGCCCTTCCGGGCTCAAACAATTCTCTCTTACCTGGCCGATCCCTCACCGCCAGATGAGAAGAAACCAATACCTTTCATCCTAGACATGCGGCGCAGCCGTCCATACAAACTCTGGGTCAACGAAACCTCGAATGTAGCCAAGGAGATTTTCTGGATTTTCATTCATCATCTCAATGTTGTTCCTCTTCCACCTAGTGAAACACCGCAGAAGATCGACGGCTCGGTGACACCGCCTACGCCGAAGCAACAGCCAGATACTCGTGATCTCACTGCAGAAGAGTATCTCGCTGAGTTCTTTCCTCGACAACGGCCGCCTGTTCCTGCCGCACCATACATCGGCGGTGTAGAATGGGATGCTACGAATTACATTGCATCACACCTGGATTTGATCAATGCATTAATCGCCTCCACACCAACACGCGAAGAACGAAACGCTCTTCGTGCTGAACTTCAGGTCTCTGGCCTAGAAAAACTTATGGGTGGTTTCCTCCGGACTTGCAAAGAAAAGTACTACGGCTCTATCCATGATGGTCTCAAGACTTGGGTCGCAGCTGCGGGTGCAGATGGTTGGGAAGTCCGCGATGTAAGAATGGGACCTCGAGAGTCTCCCAAAAAGAGCCCTAGAAAGTCACCAGCCAAGAAGAATGATCCTGCGCCTAAGCTTGAGGCGCCGCCTGTTTTGGATCTGGGGATGAGTTTGGGAATTGGCAAGGCGGCTGTGAGTGATTGGTTGTGAGATGACGATTAGCGACATTGTTTTTTCTCTTCTTGTTGGTTCTTTGGAGCGGGATTGGCATGGTTGAGGTGTTGCTGCTTTTTGGGGGTTTCCTTGGTGCGGCTTGTTCAGAGGGTGTAGGCGTTTTTGTGGGGATGATTGGTGTAATGATGAACGTTATGAAATACTTGATGAGGCGTTTTGCTTTTAAATGGAGATCTTATTGTTAATTTTGTTTTTGCTTCTCATCAATGACTTTGTACTGAGATTCGAGGTTGGGGTTGATATGACGATGTCGATTTATTTGAGGACTTTGATATTCATGCTTTTGCAATAAGCTTCTGATCAGTGAGATCTTGAGCTGTTGGGGATTTGGGAATGGTTGAGTGGGCTTACTTGCAATGAATATTTTTTACAAATATATTTGCTATAAGCTCTTGATGGATCATTGACCTCCAGCTTTAATATGGCACTGGTATACCATATCTTGCCATATCTGAATGAACTTGTTACGCACACCTCCCTTTATTATATCCCTATATTCTTAACTCAGTAGTAATGTATCTACATTCATCCCTAGATTCTTACACAGATGGAAACTTCAATACTAATCTCACGATTTAGGAGAACGACGAGGACTTCATGGCTGAAGTCCTGGCAGGTTTGCGCGAGCCAAATGGCATGACAGCAGAGGGCAATTTATGGAGATACATGCAGGGCACACTCGAGCAACGAGTCGGCAACACTGCCATCTACTCTCAGATAGAACCAATGCCCGGTATCGGATCGACTATATCCATCAACTCAACGAAGATCACAAAGCCACAGTATGGCAGTGGGACTTTACCGGCTACCGAAGATGGAATGCCACGGAAGATCTGCCCGCACTCAATAAGTGCCACTGGAACGAGAAGTGCGAAGCAACAGGCCTTTGTGGCGACGACGAAATCGAGCCGGTATGTGCCATGAACCAGATCGACGAGAACGACGAATTCTTCAGATGTGATATCGATGACCCAGAGGGATATCTGACTTTTGTTAATTGGAACATCATTTTCACACTTGGGTTCTCGGATACGGACAAGGGGTTGTTTATTGGTACGAAATATGTTGGATCGAAAGATCCTGATGGCAGGGCACGGCTCAATCACCGTAGAAAGCGCCATAGTGGCACGGCGGATCCATCTCCCTCTCAATCTCATCATCATCATTGTCGTCGTCGTCGTCGTCCTCTTCCTCCATCTCTTCGTCCTCGTCTTCGTCTTCCTCTTCCCCCATCTCCTCATCACTCCCTAATCCCTCTCCCTCAACAATCCCCACTATCTCCAGACTCCAGTCCCGCGCCTCCTGATGAGCGGGGGAGAGCGCAGGCGTCTCGAACCAATGCCCGCGGGGAAAGGATCCCTTATCTGGGCGGGACGGGCCGGTGAGAGTGTTGAGGTAGGCCACGAGGGCGGCGAAGAGGTCTGGTGGTGCTGCTGGGGTAAATTGTCCGCTGGAGGCGAGGGAGGAGACGAGAGCACCGAGGGAGCAGAGTTGCCGGTTTTCCCGGTCTTGTTGTTGTTGTCGTTGTCGGTATTGTTGGCGCGATTCGCGCTGGTTCTTACGGGCCATTTTGGTGGTGGTGAATGGCTGTTTGGTGTATGTGTGTGTGGGCTTGATTGGGGCGTGATGGTTGCACGGTGGTTGAATTCGGTGTGTGGTGGCTTGATAGGGGAGAGGAAGCATCACATGTGGATCCAGACTAGGCTGGGTGTATGTTTATAGGCGTTGGAATACCTAGGACGTGCTTGATCTATAGGTCATCTTGTTACCAGGACTTTCAGAGGTGCATCTTAACCAAGCTGCGTGATTTAGTAGTCTAAATCAAATATGCCAAATGATATGCCTAGGCTTCTCATTCGTAACTGCGTTCTTCCATATGCTGAAAGCTGAGTCGGTGTGTCTGACTTCTCATCGAGTCCTGCAAGATCACTAGAGGCCCCTCGGGTTCTAAGGTAAGAACATATAATGTCTCACTGATAGACATGGGCCAGACAGCTCAATCTCTCCCTGCTATTCGGTGTTAGTCCTTGTTCTTCATGTCGCGCGGCCAACTGACTTACTTATCAACAGTGACCCAATTTAGCCCGTCTTGCATGTTTCGCGCCTTCGTACCCAGCAACAATCCCTTCATACGACGGCAAGGCCTTTTTGGTAGCAGCTAGAGAGCTATGGAATGCCAACCATTTACAAACCACTCTTCAAGGCTGTCGTCGAAGGCCTGCAGAGGGCGAATGTCTAGTACCGCGTCGCTAACATCTCTCAGGAATTGAGCAACAGCATGCCCCTCGGACTCTTCAGGAACCTTTTTGAACATCATTACAAACCTACTAAAGGAGTTCTGAAGCCACCAAACAACGCGCCCCGGGCCTCAGTCCTTGCGGACCCTTCTTCGAGGCTATTATGAAAGGCCTCCAAACGGTGAGCTTCAAATGAGGTGCGGCCAATTCTTTGCAGAAGGATAATAGCCACCCGGAAGCCCGAAGGATGCCGTGCGAGACCATCACGAACCCCCAAGAACCTCAATACCTCGGTCTACAAGATATAAACTCAACCGGCGGACGTGGGGATGGTCGAACAAGACCACCAATACAGAACATACGAGGGCGGGAATTTCGAACACAGTATTCTTACCGATGCAAATAAGGGGATCGGCATGTGACTGAAGCTCAACGGCATTAGTCTAAGGACCAGACAGGCACGTCTGGTGTGGTGGCAAACCCAACGCCAGGCGAGAAAAGGACAAGACGTATTCTTAAAATACCTGGGCCTCAGCTCAGAAGTGGTACATCTTACGGCTTTTGCACCTTAAGAAGTGCTAAGCCGAGCAGTTGTCGGCTAAATTCTAAGCAGCAAGAGTTCAGGCGACACCGTCAACAAGAGCGTGGAGCCGGTAAAGGACATGAAGTGAAGTGTATCCAGTTTTAGGCATCAAGTTGAGAGCGAGCCTGGTTTCACTTATCTGGCTTTGGGCCCAATTCCTCGATCAAAGTCAACGTCCACGCTCTTTTCCTAGAATATCCGTCAATCGATGGTCAGACAGAAAACTGCGACCTATCAAGAGATCTGACATGAGATGAGATGACCCAGACTCTTGCATATCTCGACAAAGGTATAGCCAGGAATCTTGCGACACTGGCCTTGACTCCATTGTGAACCGCAATACATGATCGAGCACCGTCGCGTGGCCCCAGCAACCAGCGTAAAGTATGGGCATGAGGCATAAAGACTCTACCAGTATCCCCAGTAGCTTGGTTCTTGATGGTGGCGTTCATGATGTTTTCCAAAGCAAAGTGAAAGCGATGCCAGCGGTGGTTGAGGGTTGGACGTTGTCAAGATCTGCCCCTGAACAAGGCAGCGCCGGATTTGGCTTTCGTCCGAACCTCGGTCTTAACTTCTCCGGGCTCCCCTCCTCACACCTCATACCTTTCTCAAACCTCACCACCTCAACATCAATGGTCATCACCGACGTACCGGGCTCTTACGACAGCCGAGTCTCTTACAAGGCGTTCAACAGGACTCCATGTCTTCAATGATCATCCCATCTCCATCTGGGATTTTGCGTCTGTGAATCGCACTTACGAACTCATGTACAGGGTCTTGAACGACTGTACAGCTGGCATGTTTTACTTGTTTGTGGCATACCCTCCTTCCTCATCATAAGTGGCCCTATCCTACACTAATGATATGTCCTGGAAGTAAGAGACGGTTGTGCATGCTAGGCGTTGAAATGATCAGGCATGTTGCGGGTGTATTGCTTGGACGCTGGTTTAAGATGATGACAGTACCGTGGGATGTGCTTCAGTGTCAGCCTAGAGGAGAAATGACGGCTACGTTCCAGCTCTCATCATAGTATGGATCTTTGGGAGCATTTCCTGGCCTCGGGAGCCACCTCGTCTTTGCTCAAAAGCTGTCAACTCCACGAAAGAAGACCTGCGGCAGATTCTTTTTTGAGAACTGCCATCCACGACCCGATCGAATTATAAACTCTCCCAGCGCTTCGCTCATGCAAAAGATTCGCATTGCCACTCTCGAATGTCGCGCTTGGGACACATTTGACATTCATTCTTGAGCGAGGAAGGCAAAGGCAACGACAAAGGCAGTATTCCCCTGACCAGAGGGATTCATGCAGCGCATAGAGATGTTCAAATAGGCGCGCCTTCTCAGGAGAGCAGTCTCGACCCAGTGCTTCCCGCATACTCGTATGGCGATCTGCCAAAGAGATCAGTGAGTATTGAATCTGCATGGGCGTTGACAAGTAGGAGATGTCCGAAAATTCCTGCCTACTCGAAAAAGCGACTGCGGACACGCTTAGCATGTTATGAGCTTCTTAGGAGTACAATTATTTGTCCAGATTCTTGTTAATCCGGCCAATCCAGCCATTGGCCATGATGAATGTATGCATCGGCCGGGGCTTGCAAGGTGTCGACTCCTTTCCCGTTTGAACCAAGATTTACCGCTGCTACACCGCCATGAGATGTTGTTTTCCAGGGTTGTTTGGCTCCCGTGTCATCTTGTACATTGCGCATGTCGAAAAACGGATCCAAGACTGGCAACTCCGGCCTCCATCGAGAAGAGGTCGCCGCTCGCGCAAGGCGCTGCCGACATCTCTTCATTGCTAATCGTTGTGGTGTGATCTTCGTTTGCCTAAGGATACTGGGGACGATGGTCGCTGTCGTATCAGCACCAGCAGTTGAGGGTACTTCGGACTGATGAATGTTGAAACAAAGGTCAAAGCTTTAAATCGTCAGGACGTCTGTCGAGAGCTACTTCGACTCACTATCAGCAACCAGAGCGACTCTGTGTGTAGTTTGTGAGCCTGTGGTGTTTCTAATATCTGTTTATCCTCTATGCAGTCGTTGATGCGTCGCTTCGCTATTAGTGAGCTATGTGCAGAATCTGATACCTTATTTCCGAGCAAATAAGGGTGACTTGGGAGAAGAAAGCTCTCGGACAGCTCGATTTGGAGAGAACCAGATTCTTGGCATCGGCGTCGAAGGCCTCTCTTTATTGTGCAAGATTTCCAGCAATCTCCATCACCAAACACCCGCCACATAACCATCATTATGGCAGCCGCTCTGGTCATATCCGCATCTTTCGTCATGGCAGGACTCAGGAAGGTCAGTCATCACGATAGGCATTGACAAATTGCCTGGCGAATTTCAGCCTCACCTGGACAAATTGCCCGGCGACTTCCAGTTACCGCCTCATGAACCGTCTCTACTCCATCAGTTTCCGATTGAGCTTCGTCAACAAGTCTACCAGCCGACTACACTATTTGACAACCGCGACACCGACCCACGCAGTTATGAGCCTCTACGAGTCAACTCTCTTCTATCCTCTCGCCTCTACCAAACCGTCCACAGCCTACCGGTGCACGTCACTACGTGTCCCAAAATCGCCGATCATCGACCACCTATCAACTACAAACGAGCCTACAAGCCCTTGCTATTGCTGAATCGTGAAACTCATCTCGATTTGTTGAGCACCATCACTACAGAGGTTATGCAAGCCATTCATAGGCGGAAGGTCCCAAAAGCAACATTAGTCATAGACTACCAACACCACCATCGCACCCAAGCAGATGCAGTCTATGTAGCTTGGCGCGAGCTTCCTCTATGCGCCCACGCCTTCCAGAGGATCGACCTCATCCGAAACCTGGACATTCTTCTCCGTACCCTTCCTTCCGAATGTGTGGAATGGACTAACCTGCACGAAGACATTGCCGCGCAAGTCTTGAAAGTTTGTGGAACGGACAAAAAGGGTCAATCGGGCGGGAACAAGCATCAAGTACCCTGAGAGAAAGAAGTGCGTACACGCCTTTTCTTCACTTCTTCAGCCGTATATCGTCTTCGAATTCGTGGTGCAATCTTGTCTCTGACAAGCGTGTACTTGCCGCTAAATTCGAGCATGAGATCCGCTGCGAAAATATACGAAATGTCCCGTACTAGATACTTTGTCAAAATATTGTGCATACAAATTAAGGGTTATATCATGTAATTAGGGGGGCTTCGATGTATATATATATATATATATGCATCCAGGGGCCCCGTTGTTACTTATCACATAGATAGATGGAATATATACACCGAACAATGATGTTCCGTTCTTGGTTCATGGTATTTCCTAGACTCACTATATCGTAAGTAGTGTCAATAGATAGTGTAGTCGTTACTTGATACTAAGTTAGCTAGACGGAGATAGTTGAAGGATTGATAAAGGATAAACCTTTACTTTAAAGAGAATAAGAGAATAAGAGGGATAAACAACATAGGCGGTTACTACTAGTATAGGAAGGTCTTTCTCTATATCTATACCACGTATCCTCATAATCTATAGTAATAACAATCATAAACGCTTCCACCAGCTCCTCCTTTCCGATATTATATCCAGGCTAAGTATTAATACAACACCACTATCCCTCTTCTTCCTACCAGATCTAAGTACAGGAACATTATTATTATTTTTCTTTTTCTTTTTCTTGTTCTTTTTCTTTTGAACTTAGAATAAGAGGAGCTGAGGGTTTAGTTGGAAGGATATTCCGTTCCGTTCTATATTTATATCTTAGTAGCTCGATAATAATTTACTACTTTGAACTTTGGAGTTTACAATAAGGAAACCTTGTATGCTGGAAGAGGGTTTAGGGAGAGGTGTTTTCTTGTTTTGGTGATTGGGAAGTCGATTGTTTTGGATTAGTGATAGGGGTTTAGGGTGCGGTTTGTTTTTATTGGGAGGTTAGGAGGTTGGGAGATTAGATAGGTAGATAGATAGATAGATAGATAGATAGATAGGTAGGTAGTTAGATAGATAAATGAAAGAAAGGAAGAAAGAATAAATCAATAAATAAATAAATAAATAAATAAATAAATAAATACATGAATGAATAAATACATGAATGAATAAGTGCATAGATGAATAAATGAATGAATGCATGAATGAATGAATTGAATAAATAAATCATTGAGTAGATAAGACATCAAACTCCCTCTACTCCCTCATCACTTTTCTCCTCCCCCCCAAATAGAGAGCTGAATCTACAGAATCCATTTTCGTACCCCAAGCCCAATACAGATATCCAAAGGTCCCATTAAGCTCTATACATCAAGCCGCATTATTCAAAACAGTAGGACGTAGTTATATAAACCATCATCAATTCCCTCCTCCATCCATAATCCCATGTTCCGCAAATAAGAATAAACATTTACCACTCATTAAATTCTAAAATTTCTTCAAAAACAGAGACCTCTACAATCCAGAATCCGACTGCAGATAAAGCGGACTACCGTTGTAATAGTTTCGCCAATTGGTGCATGTATTATCCCAAGCCTGGTCGCCAAGGTTGATGGTACTTTTACTCTCCAGGAATTGGACACCGAGACCTTCGGCGACGTGCCAGGCGATGTGGCAATGCATGAGCCTTTTGCAGAATATTAGCATCCGATATAGATTTAAAGTGGTGTGAGTTGGGTTTGTTTGGGACTTACCAAGCACCGGGGTTATCAGTGGGGAAAGCGACAACGACCCAACCTTGACCGGGGAGGAATGTGACGTCTCGACGTGGTGGGTTGATATAAGTCAGTTTCTGGGGATCGTTCATTTTGTCGAATACTCCTGTGCCGGTGCCTAGGATGAAGAACTGGAGGGATAGGTTAGTGACAATCGTTCGAAAGGAAAAGGGAAACTTACATCATGGCCATGCAAATGCATGGGATGTGGAATAGGCACCTTGGTACCAGCCGTCTCCTGGATAATCCAGTAGGTCCATATACCCTCGTTGGGAAGCTCAATCAGGTTGTAAGTTTGTGGGTAGCTGTTGTTCTTATTCTTGACGTATTGTAATGTTGGTTCTCGCCAGTCGATGTCGATGCCGGTCATGTTGATTCCCCAGGTGACGACATTCTGGTTGTTGGTTGTAATGTTGGTGAGACCGAGATCGACCTCAAGATCCCGGACTTGGCTCACAAAGTCGGTACTGGGCACGGTGACGTTCCACCATGGAACAAGCTGGGACAAGGGATCCTCGCAAGTTGTTGGGTGGGCAGTGTTGCTTGTGGTTGGTGTTGCGACGGTGGCATCGGAGTAGGTGAAGATGGAGCGGCCGAAATAGTTGTTGGAACTGGCACATTGTGTCGCAGCTTCAGCGCGGAACCAGTAGTTTCCAGAGGTCTGATTGGCGGTGATTACTACCTCAGCGCGCTGTCCGATAGCGAGCAAAAGCCAATTTGTTTGGTAGCTGTGAATGGGCACCAGGTCTGATGTAGTGACTGTGAATGGATGGCCGTCAAGGGAGACCCAGATCATGTTGTCGACGGACGTGTTGATCAAGCGAAGCAAGTGCTTTTTACCTTTGGTGAGCTTGACCTGGCTGTACTTCCCGCCTCCAGCAGAGTTCACGTTGGTACCGTTGACGAGGATTGTGTCGGCAGCGGGTGGAGCAGCCCCTACCTGAAGATTGGCGTTTGCTTGAGCAGATAGTTGATCGGTTGTGGAATAGTACCAATCCGTGACCGGATAGGCTCCGAGATCCACATCCCAATTTGCCGAAGTAGGTCCTTTGATGACAAGAGATCCAACAATTCCGTCACCGTACTGAACGCTGAAGTGTGAGTGATACCACGTCGTTCCATACTGTGTGGCTTGGAAGAGGTAGACTCTGGTGTCACCAGGAGCAATAGGACACTCTGTGAGACCGGGCACACCATCCATTGTATTGGTGCCAAGCTGTCTTATTCCATGCCAATGCAGAGTGGTTCCATTGCTTTGCAGAGAGTTCTTAACAGTGACCTGGATCATGTCGCCCCAGTTGGCGGTGATTGTTGGGCCAGGGTATTGGTTGTTGATGAGCATGCAGAGTTTGTCGCCATGGCCGTCTAGATTGCATGTCGTGTTGGTGATTTCGAGATTGTATTTCACGGTGACACCGGTGTTGGGCCATTTGAGATCAAAGTCAGTGGCCAAGGAGAAGCCATTCGACCAACACGAACGAGTCAAGGCTCCGTTCTTGCAATTCGAGTCTGCTTTGGCGGTTGTTGTTGCAGGGCTGGCTGCTGAGGAAGTGGCTGATTGTCGTGGGACAAGTTTCATTCCAGATGGCTTTCCTTCTCTCCCATAAAGTATGTGGTCTTCAGGAATGGGAGACAACTTTTCAGGGGCATAGGCAGAGACGCCTGACACCACGGCCAGCAGACCAGCGGTGAGAATTGTGTGTAGATGCATCGGAAGTTTCAAAATAGAGAAAGAATGTAGAGAAATTTCAGAGAAAGGAAATCAAAGATGATTGGAGGGGGAAACGAAGGTGGGATCCCAGATGGGAGAGGAGTGTAAATGGAGAGGATTATCGTTGTATAGTGATTATAGAGAAGAAACGGTAGCATAGATATAGTTTGGTGGAAGCAGTAACGGTCGTATGGGCGGCGGCGGAGAAAATGGACAAAAGGGGAAGTGGTGACTATTCTCGTTGACGCCTCCTCGCGAGATCAGACAGCCGACATTGAGTAATGCAGGGCATGTTGCAGCTCTTCATCAGTCGTCTTGGCCAACTGCAGGTTGTACTCGGTCCTTAGCTGGTATAGGCCATGTCCAGAAATAGTAGACTTCGGCACCAGTCGAGTCCTCGTTATGGGTCCTATGGGGTCTGTTCAGGCCGAGGAGGCTCAGGCTCAGGCTCGGGCTCAGATAAGCGTCGGCGATGGATATAGTTGCATGACGGGATTTGGGTTGTGCGTGTAAGATACGATAGGTTTGTGCATGTAAGATACAATAGGTGTGACTGTGGGTAGCTTTTGACGAAAGACAAGCTTTCTGGTTCCCGCTAGCGTAGAGCTAGACACCGTAGCTAGATGATGGAAACGCTTGATGGTGGGGAGGCATTTCGATGAGCTCACCTTTGGTTCTTCCATCTCGCTGCAGTCATCACCGTGCACAGCATGGCTGGCTACTGCACAGCTTCGGAGTCATCACTTGAGTCAGTCGAGAGGTCGGGATGACTGCTCGGATCCTGTTGATGGGAGAGATGGAAGAGCGCTTGGGTGGGCAACGCTCGGCTTCCATTGAGCACATTGAGTTGGGATGCGAGCCAGCGGAAGAGTTAAACGTCCAATGGCTCGTGAGAAGGTTCTTTGCATCGAGAAGATACTCGGTGCTGCAGGTGGAGAGAAAGTTGTTGTCGTGTGAACAAGTCGCCACAAAGCTAGGTAGTAGGTAGGTAGTAGGTAGGTAGTAGGTAGGTAGGAGGTAGGAGGTAGGTAGGAGGTAGGTAGGAGGTACCATTGCAGACCAATACCGGTACCTACGCGATGACTACTGCAGGAACGTTGTGCACCCTCGGGACTATTCAAGCACCGATGTCATCAATCAGTACAGAAATAGAAGATTGTTTCATGCACGAGTCAACAGTTCGTATTCAAAATGAAGGACCGGCATCATGCACAAAGACAGCCTGATGGATAATGTATGCATCCGAGCTGGCTATGAACTACTCGGTAGACCCGTTTGGTGTTTCCCTCCATCGGAAGAATGCCTCGTGGGTGAGTGGCACATTGACCGGAGGCGAGGAGTACACAGTGTGGTAATCCACCGTATGGTAATCCACCGTACCACCCTTGAGATCCGAGCCCATAGCCTTACGACACTAAGAGTGGCACATTTTCTTACTACTCGTAGCGCAGATGAATGTCTCTGCGTGAACAAGGGGAATCTGATCGCCATCATGTACCAACTACCGACTACCGAGTACTCTGTAGCCTTGCGCATGCCATCGAGTAGCGGAAGCGGAAGCGGATCTGACGGATAGACCGAAGCGGATCTGACGGACTTACGGCAACCAATCGGCGTCTTTGATTCCTGCAGAGCCCCCCAGCCACAACGGCGGAGCGGGAATTGGCAGAGTCAGTGGCTTGCTGGATATGAGACTTTGACCTCAACACCTCATCACTGAATGCTTCCGGTTCATCCAACCATTATTCAAGACGACGACACTATGTTTTACACTAACAACACTCGCATATCTTACACTAACAGCACTCGCATATCTTTCACTAACAGCACTCGCATATCTTACACTAACGATACACCCATACATCCCACTAACAATACACCCATCTACCACACTAACTATACGCGCATATCTCACAGTACTCCGTAACAATACACACATCTCACACTAACAATACTCGCATATCTGAGCTTGCGTCTCAAGACCCGACCGATAACCTTTCCAATTTTAGCCGGTACCATTATCGACACGATTATCGACATGACCCGACCGAACAACGCTGCATCCCCACGAAGACTCTGCCCGCTGACGGAAGCCATAGGAATCACACGAAAATCTTCAAACGACCCCTTCCGCTTACACGAAAATCACGCTCTGGGTCCATACCGTGCTCGATAACGATATTCTAGCCACATGGAGAGCCGTGATCACGCCGTTACGAGCTTTCCCATAACCTTCTCTCCTGAGTCTTGGCATACGGAGGTCCATCTCACCCACAGCAAAACCGCCATTGTCTGTGCTTTCTATAGCAATGCAACCACTATGCAGATCTGGATATCTTTACGCTAGCTTGGCGGTTTCCATGTCCCGTCATTGCTGATCTTGAGGCTACTCGCTTGAGCCTGGCTTTTCTAACTTTATCTTCTCGCGTATGCACTAGTCTCCCTGACAGCTGCCAATCCAGCCCTCGTTTTCAAACGCCCATCCTTCTGGGCGTTCTGAGTCTCCACTGTCTGCAGGTGGAAACCAAACTCCTAAAAAATGCACAGCCGTGAGCGGATGCATCATCCTTTCACGCAACCACATATATCCTAGGTCCCGCATCATTTTCCACTGACACCGCTCACTTTGTTTACCCCGACTATCACCATTCGTTTGTCCCGACTATTACCATTCGTTTGTCGTATTTGTCCCTCACTTTCTTTGCAAAATGCTCTTCGCTTCTTCATCCCCGGCGAAGCTCCTTGCCTTTGGTCTACTTGCTCAATATTCGTTGGCTCAAGACAATCCTTGCAAGTCTTTTGGTGTAGACTTTCAAGATGGAGGGTCATATTTTCAGAACCTGAACTCTACCGATCCCTTCACATTCGTGTCTAAATTCCAAGGCATGCACCAGCTATTCAGACCAAACTCACAAACTTGCTGACCTTATCCAGGTTGCCAGACAGATCAAGCAGACAACATCCTTGTCGACCCCAATGGCAACCAATATGAATGTACCGAGACCACTCTGACTCCAGATGATTCTCCCATGATGGCCACCTGGTGGGTAGATATCCAATTCCTCAGATCTACCTCTAACCGGAAGCAGTCCACAGAACAAGAACCAGCTCTTCTCAGGTGCTTGGTCCATAATCATAATATCCAACAACGGCGCTGCCGCTCCAATTGCCTATGAACGAGACTTCAGCCTCTCTGTTGGCCCTCAAATTACGACGACCTACATACCTTCCGTGACAGTGCCTGTGCTATACACTCCTGTTGTCAATTCTACTGGTGTGTGCTTGTATTGCTATGCAAAGCAAAGTAGAGACTAACTAGAGCGATTTAGTCTTCGTTACCTACACGACAAACAAAACATTGACTGCATTAACCACGACCGTCCCAGCTTCGACAGGTAAGCGTGTATGCTATATTGCATGGCAAAGTAAAAACTAATGCAACTGTGCCAGTAATTCCGACCAAAACTGTCATCCCAGCTGTTGTCACCACCACCTCGACTAATAATCTGTTCACAATCGACTTGGTCGTCCCCACCGCATCGGTTCTCAAGACCACCATAGTTGCCACAGCAAGCTGTCTCCGCCTTCCTTTTAAGCCGAGATTCGATCGCAGGGCAAGCATCACTCCGACAGTTGGACACATCAGTGCATCGGCTTTGGCTGCACCAACGGCTGTAGGTGCCAAATTTCGAGTCAAGGACCGCAGGGTCGCTTTCAACAGCGAATCCGAGAGGCTCTCTTGGCTACAGCAGCGTGAGGACCGTCTTGCTATGGGACTTGTCAAGCGTGCACCGGACAATCAGACCGTAACTGTGACGGATACTAATACCGCCCACTATTCGACAATCACTACTACTAGGTATTTCCTCAACCCTGTCACGTTGAGTTTAAATCATTCTAACTTTCTTTTAGCACTCTTGCTGCTGTTACCGCAACCATCACTTCGACGAGTATCTTGACCGCTACAATTACACCTGCTCCGATCAAGGTCCTAGGTCCGGCAACTACTCTGCAAGGAGTCACCATCACCGCATCAACACCAACCCGTACTATCGTCAAATATGCCATTGCAACCAACATCTCGACCAAGACCTTCACTGTCACGTTAGTCTCTCGTTTTCCATCCATCCATCTGGATCCAGCTAACCGTCAACAGGGTCACCATCAACACCAAAACAACCCCCGCTGCTGTCGCAACATCTTGCAAAGCGGCTGGCGGTATCATCTACTAGAATATGTAATCTTAATCAACCACTTGTATTTGTGCTTCAGCGGTACAGGATAACGTGTATCCTGACAAAAGCAATTCATCTTCAACTCCTGCTCAGACGCACCAATTCTAAATATATCAGACTAGCCTCGACGCAGCTTCGCAAGGTTGCACCCATTCCTTCCTTCGGCGAAAGCCGAGCGGCATGGAGAATGTAATTGAATACTCGTATTAGCAAGGCACGGCTGAGATAATCAAGTAATCGTGTGTATATGTATAGAATGGTATCCCACCTTCTAAACACCACAACCAATTCACCACCTTCAATTCCCCTTAATCTACAACTATCTAACAACAACCACCCCACCACCGCCGTCCTCTTACTTTTTTCCCCTTTCCGCATTTATCCTAATGTCTTACTCCCTGAGATACTTACCCCTAACGGTAAAATTTATATATCTATATGACTCGTATATAAATAACGCTATTCCATCCAACGAACGGGTCAGAAACCCTAACCAAAAATCCTCTTTACTCTTCCCTTTGGAGAAATGAAATACCTGTTTTATACCTTGTATTTCGTAGAGGAAAAACTTTCCTCCCATCTGTGGTTTCGTTGGCGGATTCGGGTTTACGGTACCCGATTTAGTACTGGAGTCTTTGCCAGGATAAAATAGGTAAAACGAAGCTTTAAATACGAAGGAGGCCGGACAGGAGAGAAGAGTATTCACTACTAATGATAATAATTTAGGCGTAGATGTGGTTATAGGTAGTCTCTAGTGGTAGTATTCGTTACTAGAGTTCCAGCCGTAGGCATTCGATTCAGGCGTAGATCCGTTGGTAGAGTTCGATCAAGGTACAGATCCGTTCCTAGAATTCTATCGAGGTGTAGGTTTTCGATCAAGGCGTAAATCTATTGCTAGAGGTATCGTCACGCGCGTTATAAAAACACAAAATACACCCCACTGCAAGTATCATCTCCATACCAGCAACCCAACCTACGCGAAGGGAAATACACACGGAAAGCTAGAAAGTCACGTATACTACAGATATGCGATTCGGATGTACTTGCCAGAGTACCAACCGTAGGTATTCGCTCAAGACTCACGCTGAATTTCTTTTTGTGCGCGCATCGAATGTAGACTGTCGCTGTTCCTGCGTGAGCTCAACGACGCTGATGATGACTCGATGCAACGTTCTGGCTTGGACTTGAAGCTACCACAATAGGAGTAGTAGCAGTACAATCCCGACATGAGGCAGAGCGGTGGGCGGGGGTGAACAGATTTCCCATGGGACCGTTTGAGCGTGAGGGCCTAGGGAGGAGGCTAGGAGGGGGAGAGTGCGGGATCGTTATTATGCGTGGAATTGTTTATTGGGAAGGAAATCCGGGATGAAAGAGGTTATTACGAGGTATAAGAGGGGCGGGAATCGTTCTTGGGAGAGGAATTTGAGCATATTGTAAATAAGTAATTAGAGCGAGATTCATAACGCACTTTGGCTTGGAAAATAGTAGTGGAGTTTGGGACTGGAGTCGTCCTGTTCGAGCCCCGAGGCAAGAAATGTTGGGCGAAATACTCTATATCGGTCCTTAGTAATAGCTCTTAAATAAATAACTAATTTATACCAACAGTATTCGCAACACTCCTTGGAGAACAGACGCCTAGGTTGTGATTTCGAAGATAAGAGCAACGTACGTCCTAGAGGTGATCATCGAGTTTTCAAAGAGCGAATATAGGGACGCCGCAAGAAGTAAAGCGTCAAAAGAGTGTCCAAGCCAAAAGAAGAAGTAAAAGCGAGACGACAACTTTTTCGACATGATAGTGTGTGAGGAGGCAATTGTTAATGTAGAAGGTGACGGTTATGCGATCTCAGGTTGAGGCACTCTGCATCGTTCCGACAAGCAGTCATCTGGCCGAACTCTCAACGATCTCCCCGTCGTTGGTATCTAATGTCGTGTGATGAATAGGCATGATACTCAGTACAACCGTGCCATCGACATAAGCATGACAGCCAACCCATGAGCGATAGGAGATCAGACCGAGATGGACAAGTCTCTTTAACTTAAACGATGGCACTTGAACATTGTCCCCCAGATAATTACCTGTGCAAGTCTTTGTAGGGAGGAGAAATTGCCCTTCGATGCCTCAACTGCTCGATTGGCTCAATAAAGAGATAGACTCGTCATTAGTGGTGGCATTCGTAAGATGTTCGCTGGCTGTATGTCTTGATGTCTAAGCGAGATTATTCGAAGGCTCACGCAGCAGTCAGTCAGGGTCGAAATTCGCACAATAGACCTTTACCAGAACGGTGCAGCAATCTCGTCAATTTAGTGTCACAGAGGATGGACCCAAGCACCCAAGTCGAGAAACGACGCCGGACTCGATATCGATAAGAAGCTGGACATAGATCGACAGCGGGGGAGAGAGAGGGGTAGACCAAACACCTGCGATTATCATCTTCTTGGATTATCTGCATCACCTATATATCGTTTCCTAGCTCCTGCTTTCCACCCAGGACACCCTCTAGTCCAGGAGCTGAGCGTTCCACATACCCGTCGCTAGAACGCCCATCATCAGCTCATGGTATCATCAAAAGATTCGAAAGTGAACGGGACGACCAACCACCCAACGCCGTATGCATGCGACGCTAAAAACATGTCTTCGTCGTACTTTTCCTTGCGGACCGAACTTTTGTCTCTCAACTTCGGGGAGATTCAAACCAGCAATCTTCTCTTTCTTGCGAGCCGAAGAATCGAGAATAATCAAGAAGCAAATACTCTGACGTTCATATCCACGCATGCGGTAGCGATGACACATCTGATCTGAGTCTGAGGTACTACGTCTCTTCTTGGTGTTCCATTCGAGGTGCCATTCGTTCCATTTGTTTGTGGCTCTTTGACCAGAGCGGGCACCCATCTCATGCTATTCACGAAATGTGTATGTGCGTCCTCCACCGTTTTGACACATTTGCCTTCTTGAGTTAAGTCCCAGCATCGTATTGTTTTGTCGTCTGCGCACGACAGCAAATATTTTCCGCCAGGGTGAAACACCAGACCGCGGACCCAATTGTCGTGGCCTTTCAGCGTTCTTATCAATGTTCCGCGGGTGTCCCAAAGTTTGATGGTCTTGTCTCTGCTACCTGTTGCAACGTATTCTGCTGAGCTGCTGGCCTGAGGTGGTTTGGCAACGCCTGCGAGGGCTGCGAGATGAGGATACGTCGTAGGGGGCGCTATCGCCACACACTCAATTACGTGATCATGCCCAACGAACATGCCTTTCTGTTCACCCGTGCTCGCATCCCATAGTCGAGCTGATTGATCGCCGCCTGCCGATAAAAGCCATCGGCCGTCAAAAGATGGTGTCACGTCTCGCACCCAGTCAGCATGTCCTTTTATCGTTTTGACGCAGTATCCCGTCGTGACATCCCATATCCTCAGAGTCTTGTCGCGGGATGCCGAAACTAATAGATTTCCTGAAGCCGGGCTGCCTGCTGCTCCAGAGGGTATAAATCGGATTGCAGACACGGAATGGTCGTGACCAGGCAGTGTCCGAATATTTTTGTATTCGTCGTTTGGATCCCACAGTTTTATCGTCAGATCTGAGCTACACGACGCCAGAAGTGTGCCTCCTCTTGGTCCGCCATAGTCCACATCTAGGACCGCCTTTGTGTGTCCTTTCACGGTTCTCTCCAATTCACCTAATTCCCAGTCCCATATCTTGATTGTTGAGTCGTCAGAACCGGAGGCGAGTGAGGAAAAAACGGGATGGAAAGCCACGCAAGTGACAGACATGCGGTGACCAGCAAGGACATGACGGGCAGGCGATCGCGGCAGCCATGAGGTGGGATCTTGATTTTTCCGCATAAGGGATGTGGGAGTAGCAGAGTCGAGCTCTTGTTGCAGATTGGCGTTTCGTGCCTCCAAGTCCATCACCTGTCCCAGTTATTACTACAGTTCGTATGTTGGGAAATGGATGTTGCCCCTACCTTCTTTTGGAGGCGCACAATTCCTGTCCATTTCTTTTCAAGGAGTCCTTCATATTTCTTCCGGGTGGCTTCGTCGAAGCTGTCATTGATGCCTATCTCTTGTTGGACCGCAGCAGCACTATTCGCAAAGCCGGCGGCGGCGAGGTATGATATTATGGATTTGTGTCTAGCTGATGGTCAGTATGGGAAGACGGTGGAGCTTCAGATTGGGCGCACAATTCTTCAGCCTGTCTCGGATTCAGCAATGCGCTCATGGTGGGGAATTCCGCATCCAGACGTGGTGGCAGTCGCTCTCGAGTTGTAAGAGTATCGAGTAGGATGTCGGATTGAAACAGTCGCTTGGGCGGTCTGTGGAAGTCTTCAAGGTTGATTATGCAGGTACGGGGGAAACTAGCGGTGGTAGGTGAAGAGGAGAGCTGCAGGGCGAGGGAGAGGGACGTGTATGTGCTATGGTGACTGACGGGAGGCAAAGTTGGGAGACGGAGTCGAAGGTTGTCAGAGACACCGCAAGCGGACAGTGTTATTCACTGACAAAGTACACAATTACAATCAATGCAAGCACATTTCTACAGTTTCTGTCCGTATACTGCATACTGAACATTTGTTCGTCTGTCCTTGCCAGCGCAGACTTGTGTTTGTGAGTTGTGACCTTTCGGAGAATCAGAATACTCGCGTTGTCCAGTCAAGAAAGGCGCGGATAAACAAAGCTGCCCAATTGCTCGTCAGACACTCCACCACCAACAAACCCCCAAACCACTTGTACGGAAGACGACCGTTATTCACACAACATGGCTGAGAAAGCCGAAGAAGACTTCAGTTCCCTGCCGCTGCCCGATCGATTTGCTCACAAGAACTGGAAAGTCCGGAAGGAGGGTTATGAAGCTGCGGCAAAACATTTCGACTCGGCCCAATCTGAGCAGGATCCCACCGTCAGAGAGTTCATAAATGATTCGGGACTATGGAAAGCTGCAGTAGGAGACTCCAATGTCGCCGCGCAACAGGAGGCTCTGGGAGCCTTGTGCTCTTTTCTGCAGATTGCAGGCACCCAGGGCTGCACCAGGTGAGTGTTGCGCATGTGGGATGCATATCGCGTTGACTCTGACTGTAATTTGTATAGGACGCGATCACACACGGTCGTTCCCATAGTCGAGAAGGGATTGGCAGCAACGAGACCCGCCGCGAAGCAAAAGGCACTGGAAGCGTTGTTATTATACATTGAAATGGACAAAGCCGACCCAATTATCGAGGAACTCCTCCCCATGTTATCGCATAAACAACCAAAAATTATCGCTGCCACGCTCGCCGCCCTAAATCAGATATACCATGCCTACGGTGTCAAGACGGTCGAGCCGAAGCCGGTGCTTAAGATGCTTCCAAAGATGTATGGACATGCAGACAAGAATGTGCGCGCCGAAGCGTCGAACCTCACCGTGGAACTATACCGATGGCTGAGAGAAGCTATGAAGCCGTTGTTCTGGAATGATCTCAAGCCGGTACAGCAGACGGACCTTGAGAAGCTATTTGAGAAAGTCAAGGACGAACCAGCGCCAAAACAGGAGCGTCTTCTCAAATCGCAACAGGCAATATTAGACGCCGCGCCTATCGCTGGACCCGAGGATGAGGTGTACGAGGACGAGGAGGAGGAAGCGGCCATTGATCTTGAGCCAGAATACGAAGCCGTCGATGTTATGTCAAAGATACCCAAGGACTTACAAGAACGTCTCAGCTCGTCCAAATGGAAAGATCGAAAGGAGGCACTGGATGATCTGCATACAGCTATCAATCATCCCAAGATTGACGATGGCCAGTTCGGCGACATCATGCAGTCTTTGGCGAAATGTATGAAGGATGCCAATATTGCTGTGGTCACAATCGCGGCAGGCTGTATCGAGATTTTTGCTCGTGGTCTCAAAAAAGGGTTCGCCAAATACCGCGGAACTGTCATGGGTGCTATGATGGAACGGCTGAAGGAGAAGAAGCAATCAGTGACGGATGCGCTCGGACTTGCGTTGGATGCAGTTTTCGCGGCGTCTAACGGCTTCGCTGACTGTCTAGAGGAAATGCTAGAATTCTTGAAGCACAAGAACCCTCAGGTCAAGCTCGAATCCACAAGGTTCCTCATCAGATGTCTCCAGACCACACGTGAAGCACCACATCAGCCAGAAGTTAAATCCATCGCAGATGCGTCATCGAAACTACTCACAGAGTCGTCCGCTCCTCAGCGAGATGCTGGCGCTGAGGTGCTCGGTACGTTGTGGAAAATCATGGGTGACCGTATCATGAACCCTCACATGGAAGGGCTCGACGACATACGCAAGACCAAGATCAAGGAGTTTCACGACAAGGTTGAGGTGAAAGCCAAATTCAAGCCGAAGCCAGTTGCTCCACCTCCAAAAGCGGCCCCTCCTGCTCAGAAGCGTCCAGTGGGTAAAAAACCACCAGCAGGTCTCAAGCGATCTGCGCCAACTGCGCCTGCTCGTGCTCCTTCTCCGGTAGAGGAACCTCCACCGGCTTTGGCTGCTCGGCCCTCAACAAGGCCTGCATCTAAATTAGCTCCTAAAGCTGGTTCTGGACTGAAACCACCCGGCGGTCTACAGAAGCGGATACCAGGACCATACGCGGCGCAGTCTCCTGCTCAACGAAGAATTGTGTCGCCGACGATGGAAGAAGAGGCGCCACCGATCGCTCAGCCGAAACTTGGTGGTCGTGGTCTTGCAGGTCGTCCTATCGCCAAGCCAGCGTCGCGAGCAATGAGCCCCGAATATGCCCCCACACCGTCGCACAGTAATCCTGGCATCAGCATGGCTGAGCGTGCTGAGCTGGAGGAGTTACGTCTTGAGATCGAGAGGTTGCGACGAGAGAATGAACAAATCCGACAAGAAAAGGGCAAGTTGAGCAATCATGTTCACGAACTGACAAACCAGAATGCGCAACTCATCGAAGACCACACGCGTGATGTTCTCAGCATTAAAGCCAAAGAGACGCAACTGGTCCGAGCCCGAAGCGACGAAGAAGAAGCGCGCCAGTCAGCTAACCAAGCTCAACGCGAAATCGATCGTCTAAAGCGAGAGCTTTCACGGCAAGTTCGCGCGTCCAGTCCAGCACCGATGGACATCAGCGAGCAAATATACAATGACGGCTCTCAACAGGGCAACGACTACGGTGCATCCTCGCGATTCAGAGGGAGTAGGAGTCATGTCACTTCACCCACTGAGAGCATAGGTAAAGAAAACTTCATGGAGAATCCTCCTTCATTGAGATCTAAGCTGAGCTCGCCGCCACTGACAGGTCCGGCATCCAGAACAGGATCTGCTATGGATTTCGGATCCGGAAGCACGAGTCCGTTGCGTCGTGGTGGTTATGAAGCACCACTTGATGGTGAAATGTCTGCGTCTAGATCTTCGAGTCAGGTTAGGCAAGCTGGTGCGCCGGAGAGGAACGGACAGGGTGGTGCGGAGAGCTGGAGGAGGGCTGCGGAAGTGACGCAGAACTTGAAGGCGAGGATTGAGATGATGAAGGTACGTCGTGCTGGGTTTCGTTGATCTCGCTCATCACTCTATTGACTTTGAGGCGTTCTTGTTTTGCTGACCCTTTCACTTTCCTCAGGCTAAACAGGGACTATCACGACCGCATTGATTATGATTGATCGCCAGGATGAGGCAGGAGATGATTACATGGATTCTTGCATTGTGTGCTTTTGATCATCGCATGCGGCGTTTTTGTGGGAAGATACCTCTCTCCTTCTCCTTCTCCTTGTACGTGGGTGGTGTCTGGGATACATACCTGGGCTGCATTCTGTGTCCTGGCAGCTGTTAGTTGGACGAACCTTTTGATAATGATACCATATATAATTATATCACATGTTCCAGTCATGTCTCCGACCTTATCGATGTTTTTGTTCCCGGGACTTTTCACAACTCTGGCAAACCGCTCGGTATGGATGTACTCGCCAGATACCTCAGCTGGTTCTTGCAAGATGTAGGACAGAGAGCTGTTTTAGTGAAGACCTTCAGTTTGTAAGGAAAGTCGCCAACTGATTCGAGTGGAAATTTATTCTGGAAATTCACCTGGTCTATCATGTCGGAGTCCAAAGCAATCTCACTAAGATTCTATCAATGAAAGTCTTATAGTTGTAGGCAATAGTAGAATATAGCTGACTCCAGCGTAATAATAACGTGATCTTCCAACTCGGAAGCCTAGCTTCCGCTGTGTCTGCTTTTCTTCAACTTCATCTCCCAGCCTCAACTCATCAAAGACGCGTCAAACACGACTTTGCTCATTACGCTTCATCAATACTACCCGGTCGCTCATCACGATGCGTCCTCATAACCTTCCTTTGCCATCGCCAGAGCTTTCCAGGTCAAGACATCGCTTTGACAACCAAAATCTCGAGAATTCAACACCATAGCGCACAGATCCACTTCTGGATTGCTCGCTTTGACACGAGGAACTCGGAATGACAGGTGAAAAATTTTCATCGCCACCTTGATGTATTTTTCACTTTGTACCTTCTTCGCTCTGATCTCTTTCTTGCGACCAAATTTTCCCCACACTCTTCGACTCTATGAAATACTATTCTTGTCCTGATTGGGAATGCGATGGCATACTGGCAATTTTGTAAACGAAGTTGTTGGATATGTGTCGCGTTGTTGAGTGGGATGAAATAGTGTTTTATGTAGATGATGGGAGAGTGAAGTTTGGGAAAATGAAAGTCGCAATATCCGTCTTAGTATCCAGCTCAACTGGGCTGGATGCTCAGAGAGGCAGATGAGATCTGCATCATCGCGGTCTCGAGAACAACAGATGAAGCTTAGAAGGCGTCTGATCATAGTGAGTATAGCATCAGAATCAATATAATTCTTTCTCGATTCAAATCAATCATCTCAAAACCTCATAGTGACCTACTCTCGATGACGAAATCCGAGACCACGCCAAAAGCGATGACCCAGATCGTCTTCAAAAACAGTCGGAAGCCGCAGTGATGCCAACTATTGAGTGCCCGGGGGAAGGGGAGGAGTGGAATTGAGGGGGGCACCCAATAGTCGGCTTCACTGCAACCCCGCTGCTAGTGAAGGCGAGATCTATCTACTATTAAAGTCCTCCAGGTGTTCGAAGACACCAAGTACCTTCCCCCATACCAATCTGAACGCCGCCTATGCTTGGACAGGGCTGGGAGGCCCCGTTCAAGCAATCGACTACGTCCATCCGGGTATCCCTCCAGAACCAAAACCAAACTCAAACTCTGTACAAATGCCTCCATCGTTGATACAGCACGGGGTATCCCAAATCCAAACCCAAACTCCATCGCTGATATAGCACGGGGTATCTCAAATCCAAATCCAAATCCAAACTCCATCGCTGATACTGCACGGGGTATCCCAAATCAAGACTAAGCGCTAAATCCAATGCGTGGGTTCGAAGGCGGTATCCTTTCGGTGGAGCAAAAGCTCGCTGTGTGATATTCCAAAAGCAACCAAATATGTCGTGGGCTGCGAAGCTAGCGCTGTATGTTTTTCCAATTTGAACCCTCCCTTTCCGGGTATTTACAATCTGGGGCATGGTGTTAGTCTTGGTCAAGAGTATGGATTGTGTTGGTAGTACCTGTGGTGGGAGGCTTTCTTGCCCTAAGGGAAAGTTTACCAGGACATCTCTTTCAGGTCCTTTTCCTCCATTCGATCATCCTCCATCCGATCATCCTCCATCCGAATTCGTCATGGGGCCAGGATTGGCAACTGCCACGCGTTGTTGTGTTGTGTTGCGCTATCATGAACGTCGTGGGGCCAAGGTTGGCAACTGCCACGCGTTGTTGTGTTGTGTTGCGCTGTCATGAACGTCGTGGGGCCAAGATTGGCAACTGCCACGTAATGTTATATGATTTCTCATATGATGGGCGCTTGAGATGCAGAGCGGTGAAAATGCGAAAAGGCGCTCAAACAGTATGGCGTTGCTGAGAACTGGCGTCGAGGTGCGAAAATCCAAAGCAAGAGACAGTTTAAGGACATATCCAGGTCCGATGTCCACCTTCAAAAAAAACGCAAAAGCAGAGGACTCATGGTTGTCAAAGGTTATACCGTGCTGTCATGATTGAGGTCGGGATCGAAAAAACCAAAGTCGATGTCATTCAAGCCGCCGAGATTGAGGTCGGTGTCATCCAAGCGGTCCAGATTGCGCTCGGGATTGAACTCGTAGTCTTTGTCGACAATGTTTTCATCTTGGGGACCTGTGGCTTCAGCGTCGTTGGGAATGCCCCAGCCATTTCCCATCGGGTGTAGCTCATTGCCAGCCGATCCGAATAACGGGTCCCAGTGGACGGGATTGTCGATTTGGTTCTCAGGCTGCCAGGCCGGAGGCACTGGATATTGGGGGCCGAGCTGCGCGAAGGGGCTTCCTGGCATGAAGTCGTTGAGGTTGTCGTTGAGGTTGAAAAGCTGCGGCATCTCTGCTGGAGGAGCATGATCATAGGCCATGCTGTTGAATGCCAACTGTTGCTGTTCCTGCTGCTGCTCCTGTCCGAATGCGGCAATCAATCTTCGGCTAAGATCCGCGTGGTTGAATGGCGGCGGCTGGAACTCTGGCAACGGCTGCTGCTGCGGGACTGCGCCTAGAACTGCGCCTGGATCATTAGGAGCGTCTCCGCCCTTTCGTGTGCTTCGGATTCTCGGCTTCGTCGCACCGATCCTCTGGTATGAGTGAGACAGTGCACCGGTGTCATGGCGCTTCTCAGCCTCAACGCGTTTCTTCTTCTGGTGGCGACATGCCGAAGACTGGTCCGAAAACTCAATTTTGCATGCCTCGCACCGAAATCTCATCTGTTTGGTGTGAGTCGCCTCGTGTGTGACCAGGTGGCTCTTTTGCAGGAATTTCTTGTCGCAACTTGGGTGGCTGCATTGCAGATCACGCTCGCAGTGGGTTTTTTCGTGACGCACCAAGTCACAATTCGTCTTGAACGTCTTGCCACAGACGCTTCCGTCCTTCTTCAAGAACCCGCACTTCTTACGGCGAAGGTCTGAAATATTTACTCGGTTGTCGATTGAATCTTTCCATTCGTACTTCTCTCCGCCGAGGTCGTGCGAAGGCAGCGGTATAAGGGTGCGGGTCTTTCTTCCGTTGGCCATGTCGGTTCCTACGAAGCGGATGTTAGATGACTGTTCAGCTCTGCCTCTCTTTTTGGAGACCTTTGAGTCTCGGATCGATATTGACTTGAGCGCTTTGTTTGAAAATAGGAGCGCAATCGAGGCTGAAAGGATGAGTAGACCTACTTGTGTATGAAATGCTTGAGCGTTTGCAAAAGTTGTCGGCCCGGGAGTATGTGTAACGGGTCTGCAGAACAGTCCGAAAAAGCTTGGGTTCTGAGTTGCTGAGCGTAGCGGAAGATTTTCGAGAGTCTTGCAGAGTCTTAATCTTTCGTATAGCAGGTCTGGTATTCGAAATGTGTGTCTTTGTGGGCGAGAAAGGAAAAAGGATTGCACTGGCACTCTTACTGCCGCGGGCACGTTACTCAATTTTGACTTTTGGGCTACTAACTTTGACGACAGGCCATTGACCACACGCAAGCCTTGAGGACATGGATAGACCCGCAGTTGTCAAAGCTACGAGGTAGTTTCGCGATGTCACTCTTTGCTGCGGCATTGGATTGTAGCTATTGGCAAATATAGGCACTCGGCGCAAGGTAAGCATTGGACAGTGGGCCCGGACGAGACATTATGAGCAGTTATGAAGATAAGGTGCTCTCTGCGATGTGATTGATGCCATCTGGCCTGAACAATTTGGTGGCAGCGAGGTTGAGTGCGACTCCAAGCATCAGGGCGCCTTTTGATGAGTGCAAAGACTCTTTGGTACCAATGGTACTTCCTGCTTTTCTAAGGGGTAGGGTTACATTCGCTAAGATTTAACGGGAGATTGATACTGTGATGTATCTGGAGAACCGATCTTGAGAATTGCCAGAAGTTCATCAGTATCAATCTCTAGATGAGCACTTTACGCTTAGAAAAATCTGGCACAGGCAGGAAACGGGTATGCAGCGCTCAGAGTGCATCCTCAGGACTGCACAGTGAGGGCTAGCAAAATCCTTTGGCCAAGCTTTCCAATCATTGCTGACTACATTATCCGCAACAAAACATACAATCAATAAGGTTTGCATGACCTTCCAACTTTTGCATCCACAATTGATGGCTTTGGGGCGCAGAAAGCCAGATTCGATGAGTCAAGGGCGCGCGTGTACACTACACATAGATTCCCCATATACCAGACGGAATCAGCTTGGTCTTCGTAATTTTCCATGTCGCCGCTTTCCTTCTGTCTTGTGTGTTTCATCAATTGGGCGGGAGCTAAGAGCTGGCGTCGGTAAGAAGGCAGTGACCATTCGAATGAAAGTCCTTTGAGAACTTCAGTACGGTCTATAAACCTCAAGCTACGAGTATTGGTTCAGAAGAGGTCGAGTTGATAAATCCAGTGCAGCGATTGCATGGAGTCCCGTGAATGAAGTGTTTCCAAAATCTTCCGCACAGATTCAATCCGCAATTCAGTTCTCAAACACTGCCCATTACTTCCCATCTAATGTGCCATTCTCCAATCTCCATTCTCAATGCGATCTTAGTCATTTCGTGAGCTTGTTTTGATGCTTCTGCGGACCTTCTTTCAGCTTCAGGGGCGTTCTTTCCCACTTTCAACTTCAACCTCCTCTCGATCTGCAACATTGACTAGCCATGCGCTCTGATTTCCTGTTCGGCTCCATGCACCTATTCGAGGATCGATATATCATAGTTCTTCCCAGCTCTTTCATAATCGTCGAACTTCTCATACCTAACGACTACCAACATGGCGCTTCAGCATTGAGCCTCTTCAGACCCGCCAATGCCCTATAGCAGTTGTCCTGAAGTTCTCTACATATCCTCCTCGAGTATGTCTCATCGACTCTATCATTGCACGAATCCTTCGATCGACTGTCCCAGCATCAGAATCCTGACTGAGTCGCCAGTACTTAGTTGAGAGCACGTACTAGAGATGGAACTGAGCAATGCAGAGTGGACTTGGACAATGAGAAAGAGCTTGGAGAAAGGAAGAAGATATCAAAACGAGAAAATATCCCAATATCATGCAAGTTGGCGAACATGGTTGGCAATGACTGCAGAACACCATGCGTCTTGTCACCAAGACTAGGCTATTGTCTTACGTTGGAAACTCTGGGCGGTATCTGCAACACCAGCAGTCTAGACGTGCTGAGGAAGAGCAATGAAAGAGGGCATGGGCGGCGTTGAAGACTTATAAAGAAGGCACATTTTAACTGGAATAAATGCATGGATTTATGGCTACGAACTACATGAAAAACGACCGAACTTCCTCGCCTTGATTTCAACCATCCAACGACCATTCACAACGCAAGAAGAATCATCACCGGCGGAAGCACATCACATCTCAAAGCGTGTGGCGAAAGAGAATGCCACGCCCACTGCCCTCGTCGCGACTCCTCCTGCCAACAGCGATACCGATTTTCCTCGCGGCTTGAACACAACATGAACACCATGCTGCCACGACTTCGTCGTTCAGATAAACATATAATCGGGCATAAGGTAACGGACCGCCGTTCCGAGTAAAAGACGTGCTTAATGTCTTACGAGCAGAGTGGTTCCGAATGGGCGTTCAAACGTTCTACCAAAGGCTACCTACGCTGATGGCAAATTGCAAGCGAAAGATACATGTAGGTTTCGGGTGGACCGGAAGGATACTGTTTGCGAAAAAATCTGCTGGCAAGACAGCTGTTTGGTTGGGCTTGAGGAGGCAGTGTGGAGCAACAGAGGTTACAGATTGGGGTTAGCATGGATAGAGAGAGAGTTGGCGATTATCGCCATGGAACAGGTAGGAGCATCGGAGGGCATATTGGTGAGGATAGGAGAGACCAGGTCTCCAGCGGCTCCAGTCAACGATGTTGTTTCCCCTTGGGAGATACTGAGGAATTTATTGCGAGAGGGAATGCGAGGAGACGGTTGCTTTTATGTTCCTCCTCGAGGACAGCTAAAGCGACTAACAGATGGCGTTCCCATTCTTGGTGCTGCAGATTGAACGAGAAGAATCTTCCGTTTGCTAGGGACGCAGGACACGCGAGGGTATATTTTGAGCGAGAATAGCCTGGATATTCAGATATGGTGGAAGTCGATATTCACGATCAAGCACAGCTCCCGAGCTCCTGCCATGCCCATACCGAACGCTCATGTCGTTGAAACTGCGACCTCAGCAGAAGACGAAATAAACTTTCTCCCACCCATAATTTTCCCGCCAAAAATTACATTGTTTGACTATTGTGCGAGTCGCTTATCTAATCAATGTACAGATCGAAGGGTTGGTAAAGTGTTGGAGCTAGTTCAATTATACTTTTCCCCTTCTTTGGTTCGATATCTTGGGGTTTGTCATTTTTTTTTCCCCTGTTCTTTTGGGTTGGTTGGCGTTTGAGTCATATTTCGGAGCTGGCCTTGGGGGAGGCTGTGCAATTCTTTTTTTTTTTTGGGTGGAGGGGTCGCTTTGTTTTGCGGGACTGGGTTTTCGGACGGAGGCGATTTGTATTTTTGAGGGAGTTTGATGGGGGAAGGATTTTCGCAATATGGTGGGTTTGGAGGGGGGAGAATTCAATTCTATGGGAATTTTTTTTTTTTGCACGTTGGGGTTTTGAGATCTGGGATGGTGTTGGGACGTTGGTGTGTGTTCGGATTTTTGTCTTTTGTCTCTGCGAGGTTTGCATGGATTGTTGTGTGGGTTGGTACTTGGAGATTGGATTCGTCGATTATTTATGCTTTTAGAGGGGGATGAGGATGGGGTTTGCTGAAGGATGTATTTCTATGTTATGAGTTGATGGGATGAAGTTGTGAGATCTCGCGGAGTATTTCCGCGGAGTGCGGCCTCCTTGCCGCTCGAGCGTTGACCATGTTTATTGTGATGATCTACGATGCGAATAGTGAGATACAACGATGGGAAGCGTACGATCAGCCAATGTTTTGAGAAGTGTGTTCCTTGTCCCGTCTATTCTACAATCAGCCAATCTATTGAACCGCCATGCTTCTACGATTCTATCCTACACAAAGCCGTCGCCTCCCATCGTACTGCTTAATCACGCCTGCTGCGGAGGTTTATTTTCAACCCTGACTCCCGGGACACCCTTCAATCCCATCGTGCCAATAGCCTTGGGAGTAAGTCCAGGCGGAACTTCATTTCCCATCGCCTCCGAGAACGCGTTGGCCTCGTTCACCAATCCTATCTTGTTTCCCTTGAACAAGTGCGTTTTATTGAAACCAAGCCAAGCCGTGTATGCCTTTGCTTTCGTGGCATCATCTATGTTCTTCAATTGGCGCAAAAGTTGCGGGGCTACTACCTTAGCGTTCGTGTGAATAGCGACGCGTTCCGGATGCGGCAATATTGGTAGCGACCTGTTCTGCACGAGGAAGGATGATTCAGGTTTGGTCAGCAGGATCGTCGCTCTGCCACTATTTCCTGCACGAGCTGTTCTTCCTACTCGATGAATGTATTGTTCGCTGCTGGATGGCAAGCCTACCTGAGCTACAAGGCCAACGTTGGGGAAGTCCATGCCCCGTCCTGTGGACTTGTCAGTAAATTCATTCCGCGAAAAGCAGATGTACCAACGTACCGACGACGTCTGAAGCAAATAGAATGCCTTTCTTGGTATTTTTGAATGCGTCTGTCGTTTTCGTCCTCTGAGATTGACTCATACGTGACTGCATCTGGTAAACTGGCATCTTCGGAATGATGTCCAAGAACAGATCGTACAAGAGTCGAGTTTTGTTGGCAGTCGAGCTGAACACGATTGCTTTGAAGTCGTCAGGTGCGGCTTGATATCTAGAAAGTATTAAATCTTGACCGAAGTTAATTCGCCATAGAAACGTACTCCGACTGTAGGAAAGCGTGAACAACGCTGAATGTGTTTCTGATGTCAGGTATGATAATAGAATGTTGAGGTACATTGGCAGTTGTTGGTGGCTCATTTTTGTCAATCGTTGAGATATGTTTGTAGCCCGGAGCAAGAATATGATGGACGACATCTTTGACCTTAGACGGCAAAGTAGCTGAAAAGCATAGTCCTTGCCATCCTTTGGATTTCGGCGGAATCTGGTTCAAGATCTTTCGGACAGAGACAAGGTGTCCTGCCTCAAGCATCGTGTCTGCCTCATCAAGGATGACTGTCCGGACATCCGAAAATTTCTTTCTGACGTCGGGGTCGGAGAGATAATCCTCTAGCCTTCCAGGAGTTGCAACGAGCACGGCAGGGTTTCCGTTCATGAATTTAGCCAATGTGGAGGATTTTGCAGTTCCACCGAAAGCAGTATGGCATTCTAGACGTGTTGGAAGAGAAGCAGTAAGCTTATCACATTCTTTCGCAATCTGCATAGCCAGTTCACGAGTAGGTGAAATTATGAGAATGCCAACCTGCCCATGCGGCAATTTGGGTCCAGTAAGCAGATTTTGCAAGGCTGGCAAGAGAAATGCAATGGTCTTTCCTGTGCCAGTCTTCGCCTGAACTAAAGCATCGCTCTTGATATCGCCCATTTTTGTCAGAACTTTATGTTGTACCCTATACTTTGTTAGACTAGATGTCCTGGAGATAGAAAGTCGACCACGGCATTGTACTTACTCGGTCATATGCCTAGATTCATCAGCTGGACGTCAACAAAACGAATCCTATCATGTCGGATTGACTCACTCATATTTCATGGCCGCAATGGCCTTCAGAAGAGGCGGCTGAAGTATGCCAGTCATTGATTGAAAAGTCGGCGGTGCGGACAGAGACGCATATCCAGCTTTCCGACAAAGCCGACTGCTGCCATTGAGACTCCATTTCGATGATGTTTGGAGAGATAAACCGGGCGGAGCGTTGAATCTCAGCAGACGGAGATGAAATTGAAGATTTCGCATATTGTTGTGATGGAAGAAAAATAGAATCGTAGTCTGTTATAAACTTGGCAATTTCCAGATTGAGCGCTAGCGCTGTTTGCCTTTGCCCCTGAGCACAACAGCCATCACGGTTTTATATCCTTGTCATTTCTTGACTTGAACATCTCAGCCCGCAAGATTCGTCTTGGTCTCGGTGTCTGTAGTTCTGAATCATCACGATAAATACTGCTGGTAAGTATACGCATAATAAGGAGTCACGTGCTTCCGGGGATTGTCTCGAAAAGTGCAATCTATTCCGAAACCCCTTGCAAACCACTAAGCGACGTCGATAGGGATACGGATCAACCACATAACTCGCCAGTTTCTCGAGAGATACATCCGAGCGATAACGACGTCGCCATGAGCGGGGATCCCCCTATGTATTTGGTATGAGAACAGTACGACCTGCTGCTCTCGAACCGAGACCTAGCCAAGAAGCCCTTTTGGACGAATTTCCTCCACGTCGCTCTTATCGCGATTCCATCGAAATGGAAGACACAACGTCTGCCAAAACCCCAGTGGAAACCCATGAAGATATCGCTTTCTCGACATCAGACACCAACGAGAGTTCTGCCTCTCGTGGTGCCGCCTTTGCAGACCCACGGGAAGATGCGGTCCAGCCGCACGTGGAGCCGTTGCGACTTTATAAACGACGCTTCTTTGGTCTTTTTCAGCTTGTACTTTTGAATATTATTGTCAGCTGGGATGTAAGGAACTTCCCTTCTCTGGCCAGGCTTAACCTCTTGTTTCTGTGCTAATACACTATCCAGTGGCTTACTTTCTCGGCCTCCTCGAAAACATGTGCCCACTATTTCAATGTTGACGAAACTGCCATTAATTGGCTCAGTACTGCCTTTTTGTTTGCCTTTGCTGCTATCAGTCCGTAAGTATCATCTCGGCATTTCTATCTCTGCTACCTGTCACCTCCATCAAGTCTAATAATTAGTCTAGACTAACTCTTAAAATGCTACATTGGGGACCGAAACCTGCAATACTAACTGCAAGTGGTCTGATCTTAACGGGAAACTGGATTCGTTATGGTGGCGCAAGGAGTAACAACTTTGGCGTCGTCATGTTTGGCCAAATTCTTATCGGTCTCGCTCAGCCGTTCGTTCTTGCCGCACCGACTAGATATTCCGATTTATGGTTCACGGATCGAGGCCGTATCTCTGCCACAGCCGTGGCATCTTTAGCCAACCCTTTGGGCGGTGCCGTATGTCAAAAGAAAGTTCGAGTTCATGGAAGCTATGACTAACTTGAAAACAGCTTGGCCAATTAATAGGCCCCTTATGGGCCACGAAACCATCTGAAGTTCCGAATATGGTTCTCTATACAGCTATAATAGTGAGTCTTCCTCTATTCAATCGCTAACATACTAATAATATAACCTCCAGTCCTCCCTCGCATCAATCCCATCCCTTTTCGTCCCCGCCAAACCTCCCACACCACCAAGTGCATCTTCATCCATGAAGAAACCCGCCTTACGCGCCAGTCTCACCTCCCTAGCCAGCAACCCATCTTTCTGGCTAGTCTTCGTAACCTTCAGCGTTTACGTCGGCTTCTTCAACGCCCTCTCCTCCCTAATCAACCAAATCCTAGCCCCCTACGGTTTCACCGAAGACCAAGCCGGAATAGGAGGCGCAGTCCTAATCCTCGTCGGCCTCCTCTCCTCCGCAATCGTCTCCCCAATCATAGACAGAACCCACGCTTACCTCATGACCATCAAACTCCTCGTCCCAGTAATAGGTTTATCCTACCTCGCCTTCATCTTCGCACCCCCCACCTCAGAAATACCAGCTCCATACATCATCCTCGCCATCCTAGGCGCCGCATCCTTCTCCCTCGTCCCCGTCGCGCTGGAATACCTAGTCGAAGTAACATGGCCAGCCAGCCCGGAAATCTCCTCCGTCCTAAATTGGACCGGCGGCCAAATCCTCGGCGCAATCTTCATTATCATCATGGGCGCAATGAAAGACACAAGTGGAAAGAACGGCCCCAAGAATAACATGCAACACGCCCTCATCTTCGAAGCCGTCTTCGCACTCGCCGTCGTCCCTCTACCCCTCCTCATCGGCATCAAGAAATTCGGTCTCGGCGGCGTCGAGAACAGGAGGTTTATGGTCGATGAAGGGGAAGGCCGTCCGATTGAGGAATGAAGTGCGGCTTGGGCATCATGGATCTATGAGCTATACATATACTTTTTGTTTTTCCGGAATACATTATACACTTTCTTGAATATGTTCGCTGCATGTAATGGATAGGGCCCCCTGTTTCACTCCAACATGACGTTTCCCTCTCTTTTCTTATCACCGAGACTCATCAACCCTTCAATCCCATTCAAACCCCACCACAGGCCTAAAAAACTCTCCCGAATATCTCGAGATTTAGAAATATGGACTGTTCCAAGTGCGCCCCAAGTCCACGCCATCACGACCCAATCATCGTCAGACGAATCTGACCAAGAAAAAAGGGACATCGGTCAAGAAAGAAAGATTAGGATTTCAAAGGAGACGGACCAAGTAGAGAAAGCCAGCCAGGAAGTAGAATATACAAGATAGGAGAAAAGGGCGCAAGGAAAGAGAAGCGAGACAGCCAAACCACCCATCAAAACCCCCCATCAGAACAAGCACGCAACTATCCAACCTCCCTTACCCAACCTGTCCATGAAACGAGTACCTATCATCGCCACAGAAATCCGACATCAAACCGTCCACCGGTCCACAAGTACCCACCGCCAAAATCCTCCGTCCGTCACACTTCGCGCAGCAAGTCCTCGAGTAGAATCCACCAACGACCCGTCCCATCATTCGATTAGAAATATCGCTAGAGTAGCTATTGGTACCAAACGCCACAGCCGTAAGGTCGTTCTGATCATAAACACTTCCACTATTGTAGCCTCGCGAGATCCTCCCAATATCAGTGGGATACTGCTGCCAGTGCGTCACGATCCCAGGACGTTGGAACGGTGCCGTACAAGCCCATTGACCGCATATGCCGAGCGAAGCCATGGCGTAGATTTGGTCCTTTGTGCATCCATCCATCCGAGTGTTGAGACAGGTACTCGCGCCGGGGATTTGGACTTGGAACGTTCCTCGAGACCTGCCTTGGTCACCGCTGTGTGGTCGTACAGACGCCTGTGATTCTTGCATCGCGATAGCAAAGGCCAGTTGTGGGGGTATGTTGACCTTGGCGCTCACATCGTAGATGGCATTGACGAGGTCCTGGGTCTCTCGGAGGCTGTTGCCTCCTTCGGGGTGATTGGGCGTCTCCATCATTGCAGGCAGGTTTAGACAGATGAGGCAGGCGTAGGATTCGTACAAGGGCCCCCTTTTCGTGCTGCTCACGGAGCCCCAACTTGGTATATCCTTGGCGAAACGTAGGCACTGGCGAGGTTCGAATATGTGTTTCGAGCAATGTTTGGAGCAGTCGCTGGAGCGGACTGTGACGGGTGCGCCGCCACTTGGAACAGTCACCGTAAATGGCCCTTTTGGAAGTTCCCATCTTTTGCTCAGAGGGTGAACGGCAGTGAGATCGATTATGGTGGAAATAGTTTTGTAGAATCTTGGGGCAAGACGGGGGCTAGGCGTAGACGTAGTGGATGCATTAGATCGGATGGTACTGCTATCCGTCGTAGTATCCCTCACCGAGGTGGCCAGTGTGGTCCATGGGCGTTGCGGCCGTGACTGCTGAATAGAACCGGCGAGAATGGTGTAACTAACCTCACCATCATCACTGATGATTGGCAAGCCCGTCATAGTTGTTGTCTCCACAAGGGTGGTTGTTGTTGTAATGGTGCTCCGAGTCAAGGCTTGTGGTATCGTTCGGCGGGAAATTGATGTTACCGTTGGCGTCGTCGTCGTCGTCGTCGTGGGGAGCGGCAATGTCACCGATGTGCCATCGGAAGTGTCGATGACCCAGACAGAGCTGGCAGTCTCAGTGCTGACGGCCGCTGTAGTGGATAAGCTCACCGACGTCGACGTGGAGACAGGTATCGTCGGAACCGAGCCAAAGATAGTGGTCATCCAGATGATCGAGAAGCTGAGCGACATTGTGACTGACACACCCTGATCTCAAATCAAGGACTTGATATATTCTGTTGACGATAGAAGATGTCCGAGTAGAATGCTCGAATAGAATGCTGGAGCAGAAGTAGAGTGCTGGGGGCGGTCGACGTAGCTCAGGTATAAGCATTCCATGACTGGGTGAGTGGCTCTTTCTACCTTATTCACTCGATTGAACACTGTCGGACACTGCCTCTCTGAGATCGAAATCACGGAACGTCGACATTTTCAAACCAGGGAATCGCTCAGAGTCTCGACCCGAGTAGAGATCAATTACAGACCTAGATCCTTCGTCTTTGGCCGACTTTTGATACCGAAATTCGGCGTAAGGTGTTCCTTGATATCCTCTGTCGGCTTTTCTTTGTTCCACGCTCTTGCCTCGAAGTTGAAACTCGACCAATGTGGCAAGATGTGCTGTATGATGGAAGGAAACAATCCCTGTTGTAATTCTGGGCAGGCACAAGCTGATCTCACGAGCAGCTCTTTGAAACCATATTGCCGCTCGACAATGATGTCGCTAACGTATGGCAACTTGGAAAAGGAAATGGCAAGGAGATATATGATCTCGATCAGAGCCTAAAAAGTTGCTACAGTCAAAAATAATTGATGTTACGGATGTATAGCAGCGCTTTTTGCATTAACCTACCTAGAAGACGCCACGCAGCTGCTAGATCTGACATGCGTTGAACTAGGATGTTAGAACAATCGCGAGGAGGCGATGGACTGATTCCTAACGTCTCTGCCGTCCAACTGGGCGTATGATTGACTGGAGTAACAAAAGAATTGAGAGCTCGAGTACCTCTCCAGTAACGGAAGAAGTACAAACCAATCCGTACGCGCGAGGTAACGGGCTCAACGAAAAGGCTCATTTAAGATCTACCCAAGTGTTCTGCAGTCCTCTATATGCCCTCCGTTGTGAACAACTGGCACGATCTCCAAGTTCCTGCGGTAGCGAAGGCAGCTCGAATTACCCCGGAGATTATTCCCGTCTCTGACAACGATCTTGAAAGATAGTTTCATGCTTTGACCGTCTTTCCGTATACTTTAGGTCATATTACCCAGTCTGCATTGATCTTATAGTTCTGCTCCTCTCAGTTGTAGTAGTCAAGTGCTCACCCAAGACTCAGTTCTCATGCTTCCTAGCCAGATTGGAGAAGTACCAAGTTGGCTCTCCGTGCTGGACTCGACATCCGCAACTCCAGTCGCCTGAACGCTTGCGATTCCAGTACGGGTCGTTATCATGATGTCCTTCCATAACATCCCACACGTTGTTAGCCTTCATTCTTGCACTCTCCTCACTATCCCTCATGCAATCAAGGCAAAGACCATCCAGGTACTTGCGAACCATGTCGACTGTGAACTTGACGTCCTGGGTGAAATCATTGCTGCAGTATGGGCAACTTGAAACTTTGCGGTCATACTCGAAATCGTCGAGTCGGTTCAAGATCGTGTTCGCTGTCTCTTTGGTCCATGTGTCGTCCAGTGGCCAAGCTCTAGTGCGTTCGAGAGCTCGGATGTAGCCTCCAACAGTAGGATAGCGACACTTGCAAGGAGCAACAGTTTCGGATTTGCAGGTGTGTGGTGGAAGAGCGCCAGAGGGAAGCAGTTTTACCAGGTCTTCGCCATTCTTGGATTTGTTGTCGTCGCATGGACAGTGGAAGTTGAGAAGACCTCGGGCAGGCTTCCAAATCTCAACGTGGATGACGGACCTGAGTCGACCGCGAGCGGTGTTGAGTTGTTCTATTGCTGAGTTAGCGCGGCATGATCGTTAGAAAAAGACTTGCTTACGCAGAATGCGTGACGGAAGGCGGAGCTCTCCATGTTTGAAGCCTCCTGGATTCTTGTCGTTGATGTGCCTAACAACACCATAGATGCATGCTCTTGAGGCCTTGAGAAATCCTGGTGCATAGTCGAACCTCCAGCAAGGGTACAACATCTCTCGTGCATCAATGTCCTCGATCTTCTCGCCTTTGCTCTCATACCACTTCGCGAACCACTTTTCGGCAGCTGGTTTCAAGTCCACATTGTACTTATCGAAGATTTTAATCAAAGGCCACATGATCGCGTGATCACAGTCAAACAAATCTTTGAGATCGCTCCAATGGCAGACCGAAACGAAGATTTTGAAAGCGGTTGCGTCGTCATCTTCAAGCTGAACTACCGTTTGCTTCGCTTCTCTGAAGCTGCCAGTGAGCATGACCTTGAAGATGCTGTCGTTCTTTTGTTTCCAGTGGGGAAGATTGATCATTGTCGCCCTTTTGACTTTGAAACGAGCAACAATGATTGTTCGCGTCTTTGGTCCAATCTTTGGCGGCGGAGAGATTTGTTCAGTGTTGAGAAGCTCGAAGGTGAGATCGCCGTCTGCCACAATGACATGCAATGGCGGCTCTGAGGCATCTAGCTTGACCTCCATGGCGGCGAAGTGTGTGTGGTGAAGCGAGAGTATGATGTTGTTGTAGAGAGTTGAACCCAAAGAATCCAACGGAAGACCTCACCTCAATCAATCCGAAGCTAACGAATGTGTCAAGTGTTGAAATGAAGGTCACACGTCACGCCATCAGCTGGCCGGGTGGCCATAATCCCATAGACGCAGAGATCCCACCTCTTCCAAAGCCAAAACAGTAGGATTTTCAGACAACTCTCCGGCTTCCCTCTCTACTCAAGGGCCGAACACAGTCCGGCTGTTTCTCCAGGCAATCGTGAAGCTAGCCCAACATCGGCATGCCAATCCCTCTTGAGATGGGAGTCGAAACGCCGTCCATTGTCGCGTCACTACATGGAAACTCGACCGCTTCCTATCGACATCAGCAAAGACAGCAGCATTCAGCAGTTTCAAGCTCCGTATCCAGAATCAAGCACAAAGCTTTCGAGAACTGATGAGAACATAGTTCTATTCAGATACTGATACCATCACCATCTCAAGCCCTCAAGCTGGTGAGAATTAGTGCCTACATACCTGTTCGCGTTCCCGGAAACATCCATTTTACCACTTCCGAGTCGCCTCAGCTGTTGTCATATCCATAACACTGCTCCTTGTAAGACATCCAATGTGTATACTCTCCCATGCATCCATGTAACCGCATTTCCAATAGCGATCCCAGTAATCAAACATAATCTTATCAAGCTCCCAGTTCTCTCATCGGTTGACTGCGGTGAATCCTCCACCACTTGCACCGAAACCTGGAGCTCCCGCCTCGGTCATCTCAACATCTTGTCCATTAGGTTCTCCTTGCGGTTGTCTGAGTCCTTCGGCCGATTGTTCCGACTGGCCCTCGCCATTCTCTCGCCTCACATCATAGCCAGGAGCATATCCGGTCGGCGGCGGACCACCTGGTCCAGAAGGCAGATATTGTGACAGAGGCGGTAGTACACTTCCTGATGTACCATTCATGGAAGTTGGCCCCGCGGTTGGATGAGCAGGTAGCAAAGCAGGTGGTGTCGTTATCGGAGGCCCTGGATATCCAGCAAAGAACTGCTGATTGAGACGATTAGCGGTGGCATCAGGAGTTTGCCCGCCGTGAGATGAGACTAGGAAAGCGCCGTGCGAGGGACCAGCAGAAGGAGAAGCGTGGTTTCCAGCGGCCACGGACGCAGGAGCGCTCGGAGGAGGAGTGGCTTTAGAACGGTGAGTCCGTTTGGACCTCAGGGGCTTGTCTTGCGGCTTTCAAACAGTTTGTGAGAACATTGCCTTGACGGGGAGGTAGGAGAGATGATATATAGTATAACTCACTGTTGGAGGTGGGCTATTGCTCTGGTCGCTGTCGTCTGGGTTCTCCTTCATTGTCTGTGCTATCTTCTCCAGCAGAAAGCCCCGTTCCAGGCGCATCTTGAGTATGGCGCGCTCTGTCCGCATTTTCCGTACACGCAGAGAGTCATTGCTCTCTTCGATCTCGTTGATGCGCCGCTTGAGCTCGATACATTTCCGGTAGTATGCCGTTTCGACTGAGGGAGGAAGTGGACTGTTCGCTGAGACGCCGTGCATAACGCGGTCTAGAAGTTTTCCGTTAGGCATGTTCAAGATTCCTTGGTCCTCAAAGGAAGATATTGCGTTCCATCCGCTCGAATTCGCTGGGACGCTCATGTAGTTCTTGCGATGATCGGACATAGTGAGTGGTGAATGCTGAACTGACCTTTGATCGCCCACTCGGGCATCTTAGTACCAGCCTGCATTATGATGAATAAACGTCTCCAGTAATAAGTCGGGTCGTTCCTGTCCTTGCGCGCAAAAGTAGTGAAGGTCTGTCGATGTTGAGTTGCAGGTTTCAAAGCGCGGGCGCGAGTCGAAGTGGAAGCTGAGAAGCCGCGACCGCGGTGGCAGTGGGTAGAACTATTCGTAGAACTATTATTGGTTCTATCCATCTGTCTTCCGAAGAGCCGCACGCATGTCCGTTATATCTTGTACCACTCCATATTCTTCAATCCGGCCATTCAAGATCGACATCGAATTAGTTCTCGTGGGCGATGAAAATGCTCAACACTGCCTATCGAATCAAGATGTTCATTCAATCGCAGTGTGACATTATGATCCATCCCAGAGCATGCTCAACTAAATAACAAAAAGTGGAAGCTCCTGGGCAGCATCATTCTCTCTAGAAAACAAAATAAGACGAGCGTTGACAGATGTAAACGCAGAAGTGATCTATTCTTATCTTTCGATCTAATGCGACAAAGCGGTAGAGATTGTTCTGTTCCAACTCTCTATCCAAACACCTCCCGGGTCCTCACATACATACAACAGCAAGAAAAGAAAAATAGAGGAAAACAGGCTGGCTGGCTGTGTCGCTGTGAGGCAAATGGTATACACGAGAATGAAAGAGGAAAACGCCCGCAGATGAAAAACAACATGGTCGAAGCGACAGAAAAAATAAGACAAACCAATCCCCCAGCCCATCGTAACCCGCATCACAACGCAAATCCAAAAACCCCGAACCTACCCTTTGTGATAATTCCTACCCACCTCACTAACGATCACCTCGCTTCATCGTTATCGCCTTCATAAGATCGTCTGAGTCCGCCTTCAATTTGGATGCCCTGATTTACCCACTCTTTTTGAGCGAGCTCGTCGCAGCTCAGGCGGCCACGACTGACTTTCTTGAGTAGACCTTCAACGCATTCTCTTGCCCCTTCCCAGCCTGCACCTCTAACAGCATCCCACTCGCCGTCGTCATCGCCATATAGACACCACATCCAGTCGCATCGCGCAATCCTGTGGGCAGCTCGACTTCGACCGCGGATCGGCTTGCCACCTGGTCGAACCGGTGGAGGATCAAAGGGTAGACGACCCTCCATGAGAGCGTAAAGTAGGACACCAAGAGCCCATGCGTCGGTCTGGCGCCCATCGTAAGGCTGACTAAGCAATATTTCAGGGGCTGCGTAGTCTTCAGAACCGCACCGTGTGGTGAGTAGAGGACTCTCCGGAGGCTGAGGTATCTTTCGACTGAGGCCGAGATCGGTAAGTGTGACAAGGGGATGAGGATAAGTAGCTGGTGAATCAATATTGGGCAGTGAAGATGGTGGCATATTCAAGAGAACGTTTTCCAACTTGATGTCGCGATGGACAATCCATTTGTCATGTAGATAGCGGCAGGCATCGACGAGTTCTGCAAACATGCGTTGCACCAGAGCAGGCGTGAGGAACTTTTGGTGTTGGCTAGCAAGATCGAAGAGATCGCCTCCAGGACAGTAGTTCAGCACAAGAAGAGCCTCCTGGTCATTGAAATCAAAGGCTCTCAGATGAATGAGGGACGGATGAGAAATGTCATTCAGGATCTCAATCTCACGTTTCAGCCCAAGCTCGACCCGTTCCTCATCTGCACCGCCAGCAGGACCGTGTTGGACAATTTTGATAGCGACTAGCTTTGCTGGGTCGAGCGAGGTTTCCGAAGCTTCGTTGAGAGTAATCCTCGGTGGAAGCTTTTCACTGGTTGCCAGTACCACCTTGCTAAACGTGCCTTGTCCGAGTGGCCGTATTGGGCGATAGTGTTTCTTGCGTTTTGTCGGTCCAACCTTCACGGTAAGATATTCCACAAACGGTTCCGTGTCTCGAACTTCATCTCCTTCGCTGCCAGTGACACTACGGTTGCTAGGTGGGGGAGTGGGCAAGGCTCCTTGCGCGTGATGCGGAGGTGGATGTATAAAGCCGCGCTGCTCTGCCAAATACTGCTCTCGATGTAGATGTGACGCCTCTGGAGTCGTTTCATCCGATCCAGTTGAGTATGTGACATTGCGAGGCCGCACATTGTGCATCGTCTCAGGCACGAACTCGCTCATGCTTCGGTTCCGCGAATGACTTGACCCATCCCTACGAATCTTGACACCACTACTTCCCTCCAGTGTCGTAGCGAGCAAGTTTCCGTATGCCTTCTTTTTCGATGTTGTAGGAGAGTTACGCGTTGGAGGAGTCTCGGACGTATCTGCGATGTGTTCCGCAAGAAGTTCCTCTCGGACGCTGCTTCCATACGATCCAGAAGAACCAGACTTGTAATGCCCCCGTTTCCACTGTCCAGGCGATCCGTCCATGATAGGCGAAGGGAGAGGTGTAATATCGGTCATGGCGTTCAACATCGGGGAAGAAATAGCAGAGCCGGGAGACCGTGAAGAGTGCGAGTTCATGCTCACGGCCGATAAGGTCGATCTTAAGCCTGGACGATCAATAAGAATAGGCTGGGAGGATGACCGTGAGCTGCCTATGTTTTGTTGGCTCAATGGGGTCTTGGGCGATTCTGCTGAGCCGTTGGTCGTCGTATCGGGAGGGAATGGTGTAGAGATGTCGGTGCGGACGTGTAGTACGGGAGTCAGAGGACTTCGGCAAGGCGTTGCAGTGGATGGAGTACGTATATGGAACCTTGGGGGTTCAAAAGAGGTATTCAACCTGCTCGCGGGCTGTAATTGTGAATTCTGAGCAAGGGAATCGACATTGCGGTCCTGTGTCTCGCCCGCAGTCGCGGAGGAGAGGGCAATTTGCTCTGACGACGATGCGTCCGCAACAATGGCGGGCTGCTCAGATAGAGGAAGGGGTGGCTCGCTGGATTCGGTCGTTCCATCTATGACAGCAGATTCCCCCATCTCGAGACGACGGGAGAAATGACTGGGGAAAGTGTCAGGCCTGGAGAATGGGTGTACCTGTACGGAGTACCTCCAGCCAACTACTGCACCGCGTCCAAAGAAACGCAATAATAGAACTAAGAGGCCCAGCAGGGCTGACTCGACGAGGTTACAGCGAATCAACCGCCAGCGTGGCAGCCTCGTGATTCGGCCCACCCTCTCTCCTTCCAAGTGCTCGAGCTTTGTTTTTTGGTAGGGTTGTTGGACTTCCGAAGAATGAGATCGGAAGTTCGGTGGGGGAACCTTGCCTACTCGTATGGAATCAGCGGAGAGAATCAACTCAACAACAAATTATCAGGGAATCATATCGTTCTGGGAGCAGAGATTGGCGTCAGTTTATAGGTGCTAGAAAGCAAATCCTGTATCGGTGCCTGGCACACGTATACCGCATTGCGCCCCATCCAAGTCTGGTGTCCATGAGGGTGGTGCCTACACCTGTTTCGTCGTGGATATCAAACAAATCCCTCACACATCCACTGATTCATCCTCGTCCAGGCGTAGCAATCCAAACACCCTGGAGCTCCATGGAGGGAAGAAACAGCTCCGATGCAGTTGTCAATGCCAATCCACAGGCCGCCGTAGATCAGACCTTGAGTCTTCTCAAGGCAAAAGATGACACCTCCAAGTTTGTCGGGCTCTCTCTGCTACGTTCATTACTCGACTCCAATGAACGACTACGCACGAATGATGAAAACATCCTCAAGTGCTGGAATGCCATCTCCAACAAGTTTCTCGTCCGACTTCTTAAGACCCAGGAAACAGGGACCAAAAGTAAGGATGAGGTAAAAGACATGGTCGACCTGGCCGTCGCTGTCATTCACATATTCGCAAACCTTCTTCCCTCATGGGAGGTTGCAGGGAAGAAAATGATCGAATTTTGCGGACCTCTTCTGGAGACCATCCCTAGGCTGAACCCAGATCCACAAAAGAATGCTTTGCAGGCCTTGCAGTGCATTGCGAGTACCAGCTCAGGAGCTATTGTTGTAGCAGAATTCAAGAATTGGAAGCCTATCATTGACACTGCAAGCAAAGATGAAGACGCCCTTAAGGAGTTGTTCCGCCTGCAACGAGCACAAGAAAAAAGTACCGATTTGTCTATGCATCGAAAGAACACTCTGATCAACGTAATTGACAGCACGATGCTCAGTATCAAGGACAGAGGGAACTTGGACTCGGTCAAACTACTCGAGGCTCTGGGAGAGCTGACGAGCGAGACATCAGTGAGTTACCGATCATTTACCAACACATCTCGATCTTCACCACTAACGTCAGCAAAGTATCCACAACCACCAAAATGGATACCTTACGCCATTGATCTCGTCCGAACCACGATCAAACAGCAGCCCACTTCCCGAGGCAGAAATGCGTGCATCAAGCTTGTTGCGGATCTAATTCAGGGTCTCCCTCCCACCAGTTGTTTTAGCTATGAGCTATTCAACGAACCAGCCTGCCAGAATCATGACAGCAATCCATTCTCGTACATCTTCATCAACCTCGTTCTGATCGAAATCCGCTCGACAATTCCATCCTTGCTGGAATCTCTAGCATCAGCATCTTATACCAGCACCGCTCTGCGCTTAGCATCATGCTACGATATAATGAGTGCCTTCATTCTGTATCTTCTCCAATATCTTGATCAAGACGCCGAAGCCACAGAAGGGCCTCCCTTTTCTGTTCTCTCGCCAGAGCAGTTTTTGAGGATAAGGAAAGATTTCGCAGAGACTTTGTCGTTGACATTAGAATTCTTCCGCGATCGTTGGGACGCAACAACCTCTGGCGCGGGAGGACTCGATCCTACTGCCCGCAACGATCCAAACACTCCGCTGGCACTGACATGGGATAATCCTTCAGTATCGCCTGCTGAAGATCCCATCATTCTAGCAGGTCTGAGAGCATTTTCGTTGTGGCTTAGAGAGGATGAAAATGTCGAGCTGGCACAAGAAGCGACAAGTCTCATGGATATGTACATGGCTCTATACTCGTCGAGTATGGAAGAGAACGCCAAAGTCGATTTTCGACATGCAATACTCACATGTCTAACTGGATTGGTTGTTGAGTCGGACGATGCTGTCCAGCAGTTCCTCGATCAGAAAGGTTGGAGCCTTCTTCAAGAGGATTTAGTTCGGAACATCGCATTGCTGGATATAGACGCAACGCGGCCACTTTCAAGATACACGCAGGATCTTATCCGTGTTCTCATTTCGGTGGTGGAATCTGAGACTGTATCGCAGACACGATTGCCTTGGATGACAATCGTGAAGCAGCTGGCCGAGACAAAGCCGCCCAGTTTACGAGACGAAGAGAAGCTGGAAACGCTTGTTGGCGGATGGCAACTAGCAGTGGCTCTCGTTGTAAAAGCACCCAAAAATGTCAAAAGGGCAAACGCTGAGAGTATCAAGAGCATCCAGCAAAAGGCGAAAGCAATCTTGAGAGAAGTAAAAGGCTCGTTCAACGTAGACTTGGTGGACGGGCTGGGAGAGGTCATTGATGCACTGGAGGATATCGTTTGAGAGGCGGCAAAGGTCTACCAAGGTCGGTGAGTCCGGAAAGAGGGTACAGAACAGCACTCATACCTGGGAGGTAGGTAAGAGTACCTACACGGAAGCGATATGCGGCTTCTGCTGCTGCGCGTGAGTCAGGGGCCATAGTTCTAAATCAGTCAGAGCTTCGTGAGGGATTAAATTCTTCAATCTACAACCTTGACAGCAGAAGAAAATGGGATAAGATCATGGAATCAGATGAAAATTAAATATGTCCTGATGAAGATGTGCGGTTGAAATACTTCGCTGTGTCATTGTTACTAGTGCTGCTTCCAGGAATCCAGGTTGACAGTGGTGGTGGCCGCAAACCTCTTCTCCACTTCTTGCTCGAACGCCTCCTCGATCATTCCTTTTGTCTCTTTATAACAATAAATCCGCGAGACAGCACTGGATGTGTCCCCAATATCTTCCTTCTCCAGACACATAACCGCATAGTCGCCATTACTGTCTACGATGCTCCGCGCATCCATCCAACGGTGTAGCTCCCGCTTGGCTGCTGGGAGCTCCTCCACCCTCGCAGGTCGCACATCACAGTCCGCCTCGGTCGTATCGAAACGAGGTGCACTCGCTGTAGCCCTACGCTCTCAACAGCAGCAGCGAAGCTATGCGAGTGCCTCTGAAGAGAAGCCCAAGGCTGCGCCAACAGTCGTGAGTTCACCTGCAGTCAAGCAGACCAGATAAGCCGAATGGCCTAGTAACGCGATTGAACAGGACCCAAACGATGCCTTCCTCCAAGGAAATACAGCAAACTATGTCGACGAGATGTACATGCAGTGGAAACGCGATCCCTCGTCAGTCCACATCTCATGGCAAATCTACTTCCGGAACATGGAGGGCGGCGATATGCCCATCACCCAGGCCTTTACTCCTCCCCCTACGATCCTACCACCTCCCGCCGGAGGCCTTCCAAGCTATATCCCAGGAATGGGCATGGAGGCAGGCTCTGGATCGGACACTATGAACCATTTGAAGGTTCAGCTCTTGGTTCGCGCATACCAAGCCCGAGGACATCACAAGGCGAAGATTGATCCATTGGGCATCCGCTCAGAGGCAGACCAGTTCGGATATGCCAACCCACGGGAATTGGAGCTTTCGCATTACAACTTCACCGAGAAGGACTTGGACCAGGAGTTCACCTTGGGCCCTGGTATTCTGCCACGTTTCAAGACTGAGACCCGCGAAAAGATGACTCTCCGGGAGATAATAGACGCCTGTGAACGCCTCTACTGCGGATCATATGGTGTCGAGTACATCCACATTCCAGATCGAGAACAGTGCGACTGGCTCCGTGAGCGCGTCGAGATCCCGCAACCTTACAAATACTCGGTCGATGAGAAGAGACGGGTGTTGGATCGTTTGATCTGGGGATCGAGCTTTGAGGCTTTCCTGGCAACAAAGTATCCCAACGATAAACGATTTGGTTTGGAAGGTGGAGAGACTTTGATTCCTGGCATGAAAGCATTAATTGACCGAAGCGTCGACTACGGTGTCAAGGATATTGTCATCGGTATGCCACATCGTGGTCGTCTCAACGTCTTGTCCAATGTCGTCCGGAAACCGAATGAATCCATCTTCAGTGAGTTTGCCGGAACTGCCGACCCAACTGATGAAGGATCTGGTGATGTGAAATATCATCTTGGAATGAACTTCGAACGTCCCACACCCTCAGGAAAGCGTGTGCAACTATCTCTTGTTGCCAACCCTTCTCACTTGGAAGCTGAAGATCCGGTCGTTCTTGGAAAGACCCGTGCAATTCTCCATTACAACGATGACGAGAAGGATGCCACGTCTGCTATGGGAGTCTTGCTCCACGGTGATGCTGCTTTTGCTGCTCAGGGTGTCGTTTACGAAACCATGGGCTTCTGGTCATTGCCAGGATACCAAACTGGTGGCACGATTCACATCGTCGTCAATAACCAGATTGGTTTCACAACAGATCCCCGTTTTGCACGATCAACGCCATACTGTTCTGACATCGCCAAAGCCATTGATGCCCCTATCTTCCACGTCAACGGTGACGATGTCGAGGCTCTGACCTTCATCTGCCAGCTTGCCGCCGACTGGCGCGCCAAGTTTAAGAAGGATGTCGTTATTGACATGGTCTGCTATCGAAAGCAGGGACACAACGAGACGGATCAGCCTTTCTTCACCCAGCCACTCATGTACAAACGCATTGCCGAACAGAAACCAGCGCTAGACATCTACGTGAACCGTCTGCTTGCAGAAAAAACCTTTACCAAAGAGGACGTTGATGAGCATAAGAAATGGGTATGGGGCATGCTAGAAGAGAGCTTTGCTCGAAGCAAGAGCTACTTGCCCACCTCAAAGGAATGGCTCACATCCGCATGGAATGGCTTCAAATCGCCGAAAGAACTCGCCGAGGAAATTCTGCCACATTTACCAACCGCAGTCGACCATGCTAAGCTCAATCACATTGCCAAGGTCATCGGTTCTCCGCCAGAAGGCTTTAACCTTCACCGTAACCTTAAGCGAATTCTGTCCGGGCGTACAAAGACTGTTGCCGAGGGGGAGGGCATCGACATGTCCACGGCAGAGGCTCTTGCTTTCGGTACTTTGTGTGAAGAAGGTCATCACATCCGTATCTCTGGACAGGATGTAGAGCGCGGTACTTTCTCTCAGCGTCATGCCGTTCTTCACGACCAAGAGAGTGAGGCTACCTACACTCCTCTGCAGCACGTGAGCAAGAACCAGGGTGCATTTGTCATCTCCAACTCCTCGCTCAGTGAGTTCGGCGTCCTCGGCTTCGAGTACGGTTACTCCTTGTCTTCTCCGAATGCGCTTGTCATGTGGGAAGCTCAGTTCGGTGATTTTGCCAACAACGCCCAGTGTATCATTGACCAGTTCATCGCGTCTGGTGAAGCCAAGTGGCTTCAGCGTACCGGTCTTGTGATGTCTCTTCCCCATGGATATGATGGTCAAGGCCCGGAGCATTCTTCTGGTCGCATGGAGCGTTACCTTCAGCTTTGCAATGAAGATCCTCGCATCTTCCCCACTCCAGACAAACTGGACCGTCAGCACCAGGATTGCAATATGCAAATCGCCTATGTCACAAAACCAAGCAATTACTTCCACCTCTTAAGACGGCAAATGAACCGACAGTTCCGAAAGCCTTTGGTACTCTTCTTCTCCAAGAACCTTCTCCGCCACCCAGATGCTCGCTCGTCTATCGAAGAGTTCACAGGTGACTCTCACTTCCAATGGGTTGTTCCAGATGAAGATCATGCGACAGGTAAGATAGAATCTCACGACAAGATCAAGCGTGTCATCATGTGCTCCGGCCAAGTCTTCACGGCGCTCCACAATCACAGAAAAGACACCGGCGACACGACCACCGCCCTCACCCGGATCGAGCAGATTCATCCATTCCCATGGAAACAGTTGCAGGAGAACTTGGACTCTTATCCTAACGCCGAAACCTTGGTGTACTGCCAGGAAGAGCCACTGAACGCTGGTGCTTGGTCGTTTGTCCAGCCACGTATCGAGACCTTGCTCAACAAGACTGAGCACCACGACAGGCGACACGTCATGTACGCTGGACGTCCCCCATCTGCGTCGGTCGCCACAGGACAGAAGAGCACGCACAAGAGGGAGGAGGCGGCTCTCTTGAAGATGGCGTTTAGTGTGACGCAGGACAGGCTGAAAGGCGAATAGATTCGAGTGACTTCTTTTGCAGAGGTTGTATGATTCGCGTGCGTGGATCGGTCGAGCATGCGCTGTTGGGGATGGTATGGATAGGCCGGCTGCATTCTGTATTGTACGGTTGTGTTTTATGGTTCCCACGCTTCACGATGGAATGGGTGACGGTCGTCGTGGGGTTGGTGGGTTTATAAAATGGTCTCTTCTCCAACTTTGTCCTTTAAGGGGATTCCCTGTCGCGGCCTGCCTGCCTGCCTCTGTCTGTGTGTTGATGCTGTATGCGAGTCGGTAGGTAATTAGCATATGTCATTCCCTCTTTTTTTTTTCGTTGCTCGGACAGTGTGCATCGGTTCATTGGCATCGTTTTCTTTGTCGTCCCTTTCCTGTCTCTTCGATTGAGGTTGTGTCACATGATTATAGACGGGTAGTATTTGGTGAGGTTCTTTAATTCTGAGACGGATTGGTCTGGATTGTGGAGGCACCTTTCTTTTCCTACTTTTTTTCTGTGTGTGGTTTTTTTTTTTTTATCTATCTGTCTGTCTGTTTACCTTTTCTACCGTTTCTTTCTCTGCGTTTTTCTTTTGTCGGGATTGTGCGGATTTTCTTCGAGGGACGAGGGCAGAAATGGCTGTGGTTTTGAGGGGGATTGGTTCTTGTTCTTGTTTTTCGGGTTGGGGTTTGGGTTGGGGATTGTGAGGATGGGATTAGGGTAGGCTAGGATGGGGTTGTTTTTGAAGGGGTTTTGGCGGTGTGAGGGTTGGAGAGGGTGGATGTGTTTGTTGGTATTTTTCTTGGGGTTGGGAGGAGGTGTGGTTGGATGAGGATGGGGAAGGGGAAGGGGATTGGATGGGGGTTTGGGATGGAGGGATGGAGGTACGGAGGGGTGAGGGGTTTTGGATTAAGAATATTTTGAGTGTGGGTTGTTATGGGGACTTGGAGGAGGGACGGGGAGAAAAGAGAGGGAGAAAGGGGGATTGGGAGGGAATCTTCATCAAAGAAGATTGGTTTGAAATTGAGATATGGCCGTTTTCTTCGATTTTAAGGGCGAGATGGCTGTGATGGACGTCGATGTTGGCTCCATGGGTCATTGTTGGATTTCAAGGTGGTGCGTGTGAAAATCTAGAGCGAGGAAGAGAAGGAAGTGGAAATAGCGATGGTGAAGGCGAAGCTAGGACAGAAAAGACTGGCTGTTTCTTTTTCACTTGGATGATCGGGTGGTTGAGTACATGAAGGGAGTAAATGAAGTAGCCCTGTACGACAGAATAGGGACATGGAGATAGGAAAGGGGATTCGGTATATAGAAGAAGATGGCTAGGAGTACAAAAATCGGCTCTGCTCAATCGTAACATGCTGCTGGAAAGAAGAAGTCTGACAACCAAACCCTCGTGCTCAACTGATGAGAAATCATTTCGTCCTTACCTTCACATCCTTCAATTTCGTCCCCAACAAAATCATCGGTCTATCCGCCTCTTCACCCCCCTTCTTCGCAAGAACCTCTAATCCCGCCTCAGGCTCATTACAAAAATCCGGATCAACAGTAATCATGTGAAACCTCAACAATTCGGGCAATCCAAGCAGAACATCGGGAACACCATCTTCATCCGTATCGATATCCTCCTGTCGCGGAATCCAGAACTCAACATCGTTGCAGAGAACACTTTTTCGCCCGGCAGTGAAGGAAAGGGTAACCTTTCGATCGAGGTCAATGCATTTGCCGCCTATTTCGCCGACTTTGATGGAGGCGGTTGTTTCGGGCAGATCTTGGATGAGATCCGTAAGGCCGAGTTTGGCGATTAGCTTTTCGGTGGTGATATTTAGAGCAGCTCCTGTGTCCATTTTTGCCCAGAGGGTTTTCCGGTCGCCAGTGGAATTCTTGATGATGAGAGGGAGTTCTGTTGGATCGCGATGACGGGGGTGGCCCTTCTTCATTCCGATGAGTTCATGGTCAGAATCGATTTCTAGGCAGACTTGCTTTCGTTTCTTGGTTGATGGAGAGGCGAGGGTGTATTCTGCTGGTGGAGATGATGGCATAGTGGAGTGGGTGGAGAAATTAGGGGAGTTGATGGCTTGAACTGACCCGCAGTGGTCGAGGCTGGATACGCTTTCAGTGTCTTGATCAATGATCTTGTCAGATTGAGCTTTTGTAGCACGCTTCACACGCTTCGAGACTCGTGGAGACATCTTTGAACGGGGAATGGAGTTGATCTGGTATGGAGCTGCTTAGGGACAGGATAGCAAAGTATAAATCTGCAGAAGTATGAAGGATGATAGACAATCATGAAGGTTTGGTTGCAACGAAGTTCTTATAGTCAATCGCCAACCTGCTTCCAACATTTGAAACTTACCCCTGAGTGCATCGCCATAAACAGCGGCCTCAATTATTGTAGAGGTCAAAATTAGGTATTCAAGCCGCGTATCCAGTAACAGTGCGGGTTGGGGTGAAGGTCTTCCACTAGGGTTTCCATTGGGGCCGAAATGTAAGCACACGAGTCCGGAAGACGACTCGATTCTGCTGAATGCCGAAAACCCGGGACAGCCATCGGGATAAAAATGATCTTGGAACAAGGCGGAAACAGATGCCTTGTCCGTTCAATCAGACCCACCACCTTTCATTGCTCGATTGCATAGTGACTGGGACCTTGTTTCGTCCATTCCAAACAACGAATTGGAGTCGCAAACGAGGAAATTGTTGAAGCAAAAGCATCAGACCGGAGACGCAAATGTCGTACGAGTAGGATTCCGGATAGATGCGTCCTATTGCTCAATGGCGGAGTCTGCCTTGTGTCTCTCTGCAGGATGCATTTCCAAAGAGGGGTATGCTGACATCCGTTGGACCTATGATCTTGACCGGACTGCTTTCATGCAGTTGTAGGAGGTAGCATATGCAGAGATATCCAGTGTATGCACCAAGCAATTGGCGCGGATGTTGAGTGTGATAAGAGGAAGCTGAGATGAAAAGGAGATGTAGCCCCGAAACTCCACGGCCCCAGAAGAAGGCCTCCTGCGCACAGACCCACTTCCGGATTCGCGAATCATGAGCAAGGACGAGAATGATAACGCTCTCTCGAGGTCACCACCACCACCTTCAGAACGCACTCTCAGTGAGTCCTCCACGCTGGGCCAGACATGGAGCCCCAAACCACCAGGAAAGGATCGGCCTGAGACTTTCTCCATCCCCATCAATGAAAGCGAGGCGAAGAAAGAGTTCGAGAAACCAATATGTCTCGACGACCACAACCGCGCTGTCCATGGATATCCGAAGCTTGCTACATTCATGGCTCACGAGCCAGGAGGTGCAATCGCTCGAAGATTTGCATCGTTAAACCTGCGCATTCTACTCTACAAACAGGCCGAGATTGTATGCCTCGAGCATGAACTAGATGAGCTGGAAGTTGGATTCCGGGATAAGAAACATCTACACCATAGCGTGAAAGCGTTGATACATGCCGAAGCTGGAAGCGAAGGCAAAGAGCTATGGGACAAGATACAGGGCATCGATGTTGCGTTGGAACGATATAGTAAGGCTGATCGTGATCCTTCTCAAGTTGACATGTCATTAACATGCATAAAGATCGACTTCTTCTCGAACAAAAGGCCCTCTATGAATTGCCAAGTGCCGACCATATCGACATCAATGACCTGAACAACTTTGCCAACAATGAAGAAGCAGGAGGCGAATGGTTGGCCCACCCTGAGAATACAATCTGGGCCATTGTGGAAGACAATGGCAAACGCCTTGCCGAACAGAAAGATCTTGTTCGGCTTTCGGGATCTGAGAGATACACCGATCCTTTCACTCAATGGCTCTGGGGTCCATTTCTCCAATTTTTTCACCGGATATACTCCAAATTTAGTGTGCGCAACCGTCCATCGTCCTCCATCCATCGGGTAGAGCTGATGAACTTTTAGGATGCTGACCGCGCAGATGGAAGTTATGATTACAATTCCGCTGCTGGACTTCTCGTGCTCGCTCGTGCCACCAGCATGGCTTTAGCGTCTCTTCTCCCAACAGTCTCGATCCTGGCCCTCTATCATATCAACAACGATCTCTGGAGGATCGGTTTCATCGCCATCTTCTCTGTCGTCTTCACTGCATGTCTCTCTTTCTTTACGGCAGCCACGCGCATCGAAATCTTCATAGCCAGCATTGGATTGGCTTCTGTTCAGGTCGTCTTCATTGGCAACCTTTTGACGTCATCGAGTGCGCCGACGACTTCGACAAAGCCGAAGTAAAGCCATGCAGCGCAAGTTAAGTTATGACCATAGATGCTGGTGTCGAATGGATCAGCAAATTGGTCTTCTATTTTTCTGTGTCAAGGGCCTGAGGTCGGCGCACATTCGAATCGGATTATGGCTTCGTTCCCAGCTTCCGCCAATCTCTTTCATGTTCAGGCTCCCGCTCCAAAGAACGCGCCGAACATGCTTGCCAGGGTCCAAATCGCTGCTTGCGACACAAGATTCGGCGGACAATAACTACGACTAGATCAGCTTATATCTTTTCTGCGAGTTAGCGCAGACAACTCACTGATGTCCAGCCAATTTCACGAACCCAGCCCAAAACAACCAACTCCCCAAAAATGTCGTCGCCAACAAGAAGCAGACAGCAATCAACCGAATAACCTGCAGTTCCTGGGGGCTCTTGTGATCGCTATCGGGAGCAAGAAATTGCAGGCAGAGGCAAAGCATTGTTATTACCAGGGATAAAGAGCCGGCAATGAGATAGTATAGGGCGCCTGAGTACATTAGGTGGGCGTCTTGTGGGACCGATCTATTTCAAGTCAGTATTTAATGGAAATTCGAGGAGATCGAACTCTAAACGGGGAAACTTACTTGTAAACAGCGCGGTTGAATCCAACATTGTAGTAACCCTTCTGCCAGGCGAATTTGACCGTAATTCCCATAACATAGAGAGCAGCCAGTTGCAGGATCGTCTCCGCAATGAAGGCTGAAAGAAACGTGTTGTAATATGGCAAATCGTATCGTCTCTCCACGTCCACGGTCACACGTCCATGGATCGGATCATCGTGGATCTCGGTCGTCAAGATACTTGTTGTCGATCGCATGCCCGATCTCATCATCTGCTGTATCAGTGCGTCTTCCTTGGTCGGCTGGACACTCACAGTCTCTCCCCATTTATCGGACATGAATGCCATGACTGTCCAAGACAACCTTGGTCTGGCCAGAAGGAACACCATCAGCTCCCAGACGTTGAAGTCTGCCTTGTAGCCCACAGAATCCTTGATGATGCCAGCAATGAGAAGATTGGCTATCAAGTTAAGAGCAACGTTGAAGATCCAGTTCCATTTCCAATGCGCTTTTGCGTTGGGGTTTCCAAGTCTTCTTCTCGTAAAGTAATAGACGAAGTTGCGGTTGCCGAAGAGAAGCGTGAGAATCGAGGAAAGGAGATTTACGAGAGCGAAGGTGGCAAGGATGTTCGAGGAGGATGGACAATTGTGCGCAGATAGATCTGTCGATATGACTGTCCATGACCAGGGAAGATACATGGCATGGTTCGTGCCCGGAATCGTCCCATTCTTGGACAATGTGTTATTGGCCATTCTTTGAGGAGATGTGAATTGATTGGATTTGTGATTGTTACAGAGTTGCAAGGACACTGAACTGGATATTTCGTTAGCAGATGCAATGCACTCTGATTCGGGCTTCTGAAAGTCATTTGTCTCGCACGTACTCCACCAGCCCGTTGGAACGCTGGTGTCTTACTGCTTCTATCTCTTTCGCATTTCCAACACAGGAGTTACATGGATTCATATCGAAAGCGCACCACCCACCTTATGCCGCTCTGCGCTATCTTGCAGCGAAAGCCTTGAAAAAATTAGAAAAGACTGGAAGCGAGAGACGTCGATGAAGAGTGCGGCGATAGCAAGGCTGAAACAAACGAGTATTACCAGAAGGCATGAACCACTGAAAAAAAGATCGGAAGACGTGGAGACGTGGAGACATGCCAGGCAACATAAAATACCCGGACTATGTATTGACTGAAAGGAGGCCCGTGGTGAAGAAGACTCCCACTGCACAGCGCCACGAGTATTGAGAGGCGTACTCCCTTTTCTCCATGGGGAAATCACGGCGCTAAAGCGCTGATCCCTCTTCTCCAACTCCAAGTCGTATCTCGAGAATCTGAGTGTTTTGATTGGCAGTGGACGATCGTGCCTGTACTTTGTTATGGAGAAGAGGAGGACCCCTTATTCTATATGCATCCCGTTGATTAGCGATGAGGCCGCCATCGGATGTGTCCGAACAGTAGCCGAATCAAGAATAATGGAATTTGGCACACCGAAAAACCAGAAAGTTCTTGAACTTGGACGAGACACCGTCGAGCAGTATGTGTGTCTGGACTACGCTGAATCAATGAGCCTGTAGTATCCATGCTGCGATTAGGCACAGAGCCGATCTCCTGAGGTGCCGAGTAGGGTGTGGATTCGGTTGGACCCAGCCGCAAGCCACCATGCGGTTAGGCGCAGATATCTGGATTGGCTGGGTTTTCTCTCGCGACTTGCATTAATGTTGCTATCTTGAGTTCGTACTGCAAGTGCCGCTTGGAGTTGTTGTACTGTCTTCCCTGCACGATCGATTGACGTTGTGTTTACTTTGGTATGGCGAGCCCGGTTGTTCTGTGATTGTAAGATGTTATCTTGGGCTATACCCCATAAATAATCGTAGAGAAGAAAGGTAGATGTAAAGGAAGTAATTAGGGAAGGACAATGGAGGTTTGTGTAGGAGTTGGAGCTTAGCCCTCAACTTGGACGTCGTTCCCTAGCGTTGCTAATGATACCTAAGGGTAGAACTTAAGCCTACTTTTCTATTTAGTCGAAATTATTACCTTGATTAGGATTAAAGAATCCTTCCTTTGTCTTATAGAATTGAGTAGAGATCGTTACCTAGTTCTAATTTATACGAAAGGACTCGACATTTCGTCTGCTACCCTTATTATAAAAGACTTCACTTCTATGCAACTTTGAATAATATACGAATTTCGCTTCGCAACAAAAAAGATCCTAAGAACGTAGTAAGATGATCTTTGAGGATAGCTTTCTACCCTAACATTAAACCTAGTACTACGATTACTTCATCTCTACTGCCTAGGTGACATCGTCTACCACCATCCTCAAAACACTCTATGACATACCAACCCTCCAACTCAGGGTAAAGAAGTAAAAACAAAAACATACAGCAGCGAGAATTCGCTGGTGGTCACCCACCCAACTACTACTTCGCCGATATCAAGGTTATCTGTGAGTGAGCGAACGGGGACTCGAGCTTTCTTGATTCTGTGGCCGTATAATTTAGAGCACTCAGCCGGGTACGATGCAGTGGGTTCGACCGATACGCCGAATCCGGCTTAGCTCAATTACATAATATTACATACCAAGAAATCGAAAATTATGTTGTGAGTGGCTCCCACCCGGTTGTTACAATAACGCTTTTTTGAGAGGGTTAGTTGAGAGGTTTCTTTGAGAAGTTTTAAGATATCAACTAAGTGTAATTTGAGGCTATACACATCGCTGCAATAAGACCCACGGCCATAGAGAAATGATAGCTCTTACGTAGACATTAAGGCCTGTATAGCGCTCTTCAAATACCCGAGCTTGTCTGAACTTGTGATAGCGCACGGAAGCGTAGAGGCGAAACAAAAGCATACCGATAATTGACGCCCACTCCCTGGTTTGAATTACGAGGGCTATTGCGCTCCTTGACAAGCAAACGGTCTCAAAGCGATGCGAAGATGGCTGTCGAGAAAGGCAACGATCTGTATTTAGGCCTTAGAGGATATGCTTCAGCTAAACGACGGTAAGGGGGTACAATAAATCATAGCGCATGTCGTGACGCTGCCGCTGCAGCAAGCCTGATAATGGTGTTTTGCAGGTGGTGAGCGTTTGGAAGTGTTCAGATCACGTGAGAATCACGTGTAGGCTGCGGGCCGTGCCGTAGAGCCTCAAAGAGCCTCGATTCCGACGTCAACTCAGTCAATTGATGTTCTTGAGCATGTGCACGGGCCACATCGTCCATTTAAGTTGAGTGCGGCGAACTATAACCCCCCCATGGATATCTCCCACACTAGCCTATTATAGATGAAGCAATTTTGCTTAGATGCTCTTAATTGCCCTGAATCCACTCGTACAAACGGCTTGTAAATTGCCGTGCTGTGTAAAGAGTTATTAAGCTTTACTTGTACAGAGCTGCAGTGCATGGAAGACGGTAGATCTTGAGAACCACAAACTGCTATAACACAACTATTGAACTGTGAGTGCAAGCTCTGATAATGGGTAATAACATGCAATTGATAGCTGCGAAGAGAATGCAAAGGAAATCAAGTTCATTGAAGCGATAATGAGTGTACATGTTGGATTGAAAGTGGCAGACCTGCTCGCGCACGGACACAAGACCCTGAAAATCGAAGAATATCAAAAATCTCAGCAGAATGACCATGTTGACGAGGAATATAAAACCAAAGCACCATAAGATATCCACTATAACTCAAGATAATAGACTGGCAAGACATGATGAGATGTAGAAAAGCAAGCCGAACAAATTAGCCGGGTTAAGTCTGGATTTTGACGAAAAATGAGACCACCATTTTGCTCGATATAATCTGTTCTCCTGGTTAGTCGGGTAAATTTGAAAAATCGCTGAATCGAGTTGGAACTCACTAATTAATTACAACTATATCGGCTTTATCGAATACCCAGCCCAGCAGCCAGCAGGGCGCCAAAGGGGTGTTTAACAAGCCGAATAAGCCTAGCTTCCTGCCACATGCAGAGTAACATTTCAATCTCTACCGCGTCAGGTGAAATTGAGCGCCGCTTATCAGTAATAATAAGGTTGATTCTGCTGAAAACTCGCTTACGTTTAGAGCCCATTATAAGGTAGGAGAGCAAATCACAAGCCAACTTTGAGGGTATAAGAGAGTCCTTACGGTGGCGGTTCTACCAATCTAAAGGCCCCTCGTCCTTGCTAGCTTCAGGTACATCAAGATACCTAGTTATTTCTTCGCCCTGCAGCGGAGGTGAGGGTGATAGTCTAGGTATTCCTGCATACGGAGATTGACTGCCGTGCTGAGATATTGGTGAAGATCGCCTCAAAAACTGCTCGAATCGGGAGGGTGATAATATAGGTTCGGGAGTTGATGTAGCCGGCGAGCTATTTTGACTATCATAATCCAGTACTGTGGTAGCTGGGGAATTAAAGGTTAATTGGGACCCCTGTCTTGATCGGTGCGATAGGTTCTCTTCTACGTACAACTTAACGAAACCTAGATAATTTTACCGGGCTAATCGGATCTTATTCTCTTCGCCTTTCTCGTTCTAGAGACACAAGTTTTATATTTATAATCCTACGTTAGGTTGGAGTCGACAGGGCTGTCGTTAAGCCGAGAATTAACCTTTATTCCCCCAGATACCACAGTACATTTAAGCGCCGGGCAGTAGAATGAGCAGCCTGATCACGAAAATACGCCTGCCAGGTAGGTAGTGATCTACTATGATTTACGACCTCTGAGTACTCGCGATTGACCAATAGTTCTAGCTTGACTGTCGAAGAACTTCCACTTCAGCCCCTGGTGCATGACCACGGATCCATAATAGAAGATATTAGCATCGAGATTACCTCGATATTGCTGTAATTTAGAGTTGGCAGTTATTGCAGCATCGGCTAACTGTGCGTAGTTTGGATTGCGCATAAATTTGAGGTTCAGTTGGTCAAGTTCCTGCATCAGAAAGTCCATACCTAGTAGATATAAGCAATTTAAACGTGCCAGGTAATAATTTAAAAGTGCCTACCGGTGAGAGTCTCCCAAACAGCGCCGTAAATACCATCTTTAGAGTTGTCTTCGTTATATTTTGTCATCTCTATTAAGGGAGCACAGAGTTCAAGCAACGCCTCGATATAATCCCAATCTTCTCGTGTAAAACGGTACTTGTCATGGGTATCATGATGTATCTGCCAGAGAGAAACCACGTTAATGTGCTTGCGCAGAGTCTTAAGGTAACGAAAAATTATCATCCTCGTCTACAAGAACGTTGCATTGCTGCAGGAGCTCCCTGTAAAGCGGCTTTGATTTGGGAGATCTTCAAATTGCTAGGGCTAGATAGCAAGATTTGCCAAATATACCTATAAGCTCGAAATCAGCGTGCTCAATATCGCCGGCATCGGCGAGAACCTTGCGTAGATTCTGTACGCCAACGCCCTGGATCCCACCTTTGGCGACGTTTGAAATACGGTGACTATTGTATTGTATAGGTCTCTCTGCAGGGTTGAAACCTAACTCTCCGCTGATTATCTGTAGGGTAGTATCATTGCTGGTAGCAGTATCTGCGACGAAGAAGCCAAAGTTATCGAGAATCTCGTACTTGCGTACAATATCGCGCAGGGTAAGGGCAATATCAGTGCAGTGACGGCCAAACATTGCTTTGGTAGCGAGAGGGATTACAGTAAGAACGCCATCGGCATTAATATAATGTGTAATAACTGTAAGAATGTGATGGTCATCACGGGGGGTGCTATCGAGGGAAATATTAATCCTCGAACATGCGTTGGCGAGATTCTCTATGATTTTCTAGACAGAATCCAGATGTCAGCAAACTGGCGTCCTGATAAGTCACGTTGCGCACCAAATAACTGTCCGTCGTAGCGTCTTAGCAGATGTAGATGGTGAGCGCTGGGAAGATGTTAGGAAGTAAAGTTTAAACTTAAGCTAGGATTGAGTAACTACTACTAACTCTCCCTAGAGAGGTTCCGCCGTTGAGCCGTGCAAGGTTAATTTGAGTCGTGCACAGACGTCTTGATAGTGTACTGTTTACTCTGGTTGCCAGCATATTAGTTGTTAGCGTGAGATTTTTTGTAAGGGCCTTAATATATCCGTTCTCAATTCTACACGACAATTTTCTGCGAGTAACTTATTCTAGCACGCGTATTTATCAGAACTTCAATCTGCACAGGGGTTTTCATAGTCCCACGCTAATAACTAATATGCTGGCAACCAGAGTAAAAGCAAAGTGACAAGGACAGGGCAGGGTGATTGAGTGATGGATTGATGAACTGTAGAGGGGAGGGTGGAGTTTGAGTGCTTACTTAGAATTGAACCTCAAATTCACTGGCTATCTAGGTACGAATAGTGTTTGGTGATGATGCCCAGTAATCTTCTACTTGAGGGTGAAGCCGGCGTAGTAATTTGTTAGAGTGTGACTATGGTTCCTCCAAATCTCAACGCTATTGCGCCAGATTGTAGAGATTCTACTACCTCTCTAGCGCCGAGGGGTGTTGAAGTGGAATCCGTACGGGATACGAGAGCCAAACTTTCGTATTTGACGAGCAAATTCAGTCTCTCTGCGGCGAGGTATACCATTGGATCGAGATTTGAAGTTGATATAAGGTGTAGGGCGAGTTTTAGCAGAGACCCTAGCAAAAGGAATACGAGTAGGGCCTTCCGGAGAGGGAGATTCGTTACCTAGAGTACTAGGTAAGTGGTTAGACCCTGCTAAAGTGGAGGGGTAACCTACCTGAGACGTCTCCTATGTCAGAATCTTCGTGGATTAGCACCTCATAGTTAGATCCAATATCAGAATCGTTAGAATCGCTGCTGCTAGAATCAAAGGGTAGTAGGATTGGCTTCTTGGCACTCGCTGCGGCCGTATGACATTGTAGTGTCATTTCTGGCTTTGTGTACCCTCGTGTTACTTTCGTGTTTCTCGCGTCACTTTCGTGTTTCTCTTCCAATTGAGCGATTGAGCTTACTACTATAATGTTATCTATCTACATAGCCTAGTATGTACAAATAGATTCTGCCCTACGCTTCCTATATCATACTTGGATATGCATTGTCCGGGTCTTAGCTATGCACGGCCCGTTTTTATATAGTAATACATGTACAATGCATGTATCCAAGGACAATGAATGTCCGAGTATAACATGTGAAGCGTGCAGTACGAAATTGCGATGCATGCGCGAGTGGAGACCTTGGCCGTATAGTCCGACTTTCTACCCTACTAATAGCTAGCTAGAAACAATGAATGCGGAGTAGACGTTCCGGACGGCTTTAGGAATATTAAGCTACTCTATTGCAGACTTATACTCTTCAGGTATATTTATACTAAGATTACTATAGCCGTAGGAAGATCTTCTCTAAATAAGTTGAAATCCGATTGAGGGTAGATTAGAATTGGGGGCCTTTTTTAAATTAGTGAGTTGGAAAAATAGAGAATGTCCGGATGATAGTACTTGCGTAAACCCAACCCTTACTAAACCTGAACAAGATCCAGCTTCCGCTTTATAAAGCCCGTAAGCCTTTCTACGATTTCTATTGACTTCTTATCAGCAAAGATCGAATGCTCTGGTCGGGGACTATATAGTAAGGATAGAATTCTAAGACGGACCAGTTCTCGGTAGATCTTACGAGAGTTTTCACATGCATTTTTTGGAATCGTCCCGCGGCCATTGGGGTCTGCGTAGTGCGCGGTAGGAGTACAAGTAGGGGCGATTTTCCCTGTCTTTTCCTGTAGTTGTTCGTATTTTTGGAATATACCAGGGCCCCTACCCTTGTGGGCGCCAGCACGTTCCTGGGTTCTAGAACATGGAAGGCCTTGCTCCTAGTAATGATAACGGATTCATCGCCTCCTTTTAGCGGAGGGCCTTGGAGCTGCCCGCAACCTCACTACTACGCGTGGTATTGACGAGATTATCGTATGTTCGTACCTAGGATATTTGTTTTTTGGATCATCTCTATCGAGCGGCTTATAATACGAGATGAAGGAACCTTGGCAGTGGGCTAATTCTATGTATAAGAGACGGTCTAATCGCCACCAATTGAAGCCCCGTGCAGCTCAAGACACTTTTCAACTTCTCGTCAGATACTCCCTTCATGTTTATATGAACTAAGGTTCTTTCCTCGAACACCTCCGTTAACCTCTTCTCGTCGCAGTTACTCTCCATACTCCATAATCGATAAGTTATGGTCCGCTTCTCGGTTTCTCTTGCCAGCTTCATGGTCCTAGTTACAACGGCCTACGCTTGCAATGGACTATATCAATGCAAGTATAGTACCGGAAAACACTGCTGTGTATGTATTCTTTTGCTTTTCTAAGCGTTCTTATCACAGGACAACTAATCTTATGATACACAGCTTCTTCCCGGAACCGACTATGGACCTGGGTACTGTCCGCCAAAATGCGATGGAGGTAAGAATTGGCCTCCAGAGTGCGTCGCTGATGGGAAGTCCTGGACTCGGAAGAAGTATGTTATATACTAGTTAAGGATATTGAATAAGCCTAACGGAAGACTGTAGCTGTTGGTAATACTTGAGGGACAAGCAAACAGATGTATACGTTAGCAAAGATACGACAAGGTTCGTCCTCCTAAAGGTCCCTCTTACCAAGACTAATACATGATTCTACTGATAGCATCTGTTTTTCATGCGACCTTGGTGGAACTGGTGAACAAATCCTTTTATTTCCTGCACCTATTGGATAATGTAGGAATGTAGCGTAACGCTAGAATGTAGTGTACTCGGTATGTTAATGTGGTAAAGCAATCGAAGGGCAGCTTGGTTGTTATTATCAGCATATTTATAAATTCAACTCGAAATCCGAAACACCGTTACCTTGAACTCGATTGCCCTTAGATGCTGATTAGGAGTGTCTTAAGATGAAATCAAATATCCTGATAAGTCTTCAATGTATTGAGAGAACTGCACGAAGTTCGAATTGAGGGCAGTGAAGCCATCTTATAAAAACAATTAACGCTTTAACAAGGCCCCTTAATCTCGCATCTGAGACCAAGTGCTGACGTGACTGAAACGCTAATTGTATGACAACTAAACGCTATTTCCCACATCACTGCTCCCCCAGCTTTACTAATTCCGCCGCGCTTCCGACCCCAAGAAACATCTTCCCTAATACTTTCAGTAAAAGATCTCTCCCGTCGTTTCTACAACAGGCCAAGTCTGTTCTCCTAAGAACGACTTCATGTCTAACAACCAGTCATTCGAATCTTGTATGCTATCGCAGATCTTTTGGAGAGCGAGACGTACAAACCAGGACAACGAACCTGGCTGTGCGACGGCCCTTGATCATTAAGTTGGAGCTATCAACTAATTCTGCTCAGAGAAGGAACAGTCTCTATGGTACTAACTCTTCGCATATGGACTCACTTATTAAGATAGTACCTATGTAAGCAGTAATCACAGATCCAACATCCCCTTCTTACCAATCGCTAGTCGCTGATCTCAGTGCATTAGCAAATGGTAAGTTGCGCCTTTTATCTTTATTGTTGTTCTAGAGTTATAGCCAGTGTGGTATTAGAATATGTTGAGAAAATGCTTCTAAATTCTTTTATTGTGGGCTTGGAATGAAGGGAGCGTTGACAGTTGGATATAATGTATGATAGACAATCGGTAGTGTCCCCCTAGAGCCATACTGGCCCGACGGGTGTATTGAATCCATCTATCCATCTACCCTTTTGTGACGTGGCAAATCGGCGATGTGAGAGGAGAACCTTAGGCTACTATGAATATCCAGTGAGGCTTATGCAAGTAAGCTCCCTACTGAGGCCTGTCTTTGTGCTTAATAAGCGCGCATTGCAATAGGCCAAGGTGGCTTGTTTGGAGACTGGATAAAATGTACTGTGGTTGCTTGCATATTGGTTGTTAGCGTCGGACTATGAAAACCCCTGAGCAGATCAAAGTTTGATAAAATACGCGTGCTGTACTACCTGCGAAAATTCCCGCGTACTAGAATAAGTACTACCTATAGAGATTCGTGTAGAATTGAGAATGGACAGATTGAGGGCAGAAGCATTGATCAAGCGCTAACAACTATTCTGCTGGCAACCACAGTAGTCTTGGCTTGGCTGTAATGAGAGCGAATAACCGGAAGCTGAAGGTGGACGCCACTGTACTAAAAATTTGCTTGTAATATACAAGAGCTCAAGGTAGCCTTGCAGATAGGAACGCCCAAGCGACTGGTAACTGATCTTTGCAAGCGGAGAACTCTCTTAGCACTTGATAACGTTTACGGACCATACGCCAGGCCGTCCGTTCACCGCCCTCTTTTGAAAACCCAAAGATAAATCCGGAACTAAGATGAGGTACCTATTTTCGATTCTGGAATTTTGTTTTCTTCCAACTTGCTTAGTCATTCGAGATCAAGGGGCGTTCTTCATGAAGAAAGTCCAGACTAACAGGATATCAATGCGCCACGTACTGTGTAAGTGCCGCGAGGCTATTTTGGAGGCTCTACGACAGGGGAGCACGTGGGAAGGTATATCCGCAATTCCAGCCCGGCTCTGAGTTCAACCTGCCACACTGCACTGCCACAATTCCAATTTACAAGCACTCTATTTCTCCACTCACCACGATGGACGAGAAATTTTGTCCTCTCGGTGCTCGGAGGAGCAAATCGCGGGTCTGGTGGATATGATTCGTTCTGTCGCTGAGCAAAGGATGTTAGTAATTCCCCCGTCTTTTCGTCAGTCACTTGTTTTGCTAAGCCATGTGGCTACTTCCTCTCGCTTTCCTCCTTGCCCGGGCAGTTGTGGCAGAGTGTGATGGTGAAGAAAAGATACAAGGTAGGTTCAATTGACATTCTTGGCGTTCTATTGTTCACCTAGCTCTGGCGCGGTCTTGTCGTGTCGGTCAATCGTGGGTTTCTTAAGGGGGCAGATCTATAGGAAATTTTGAGAACTTGAAGTCATTCTAGTCTCTTGGTTGTTGGACGACGTGCCCGAAATTCCCATGTCATGATTCCATGATTAACAGGAGACTGTCGCTCTTGGAGTCGGTCTGCAAATCCTTCTTCGACAATGCACCATCACGTTTTATATCATACAAGAGAATGAAGATGTCACATGGTGCTGATGGGGTCTCTACGAATCCAAATAGCTAACACGTAGCTTTGTTAGATCCACGAAACATCACCTGGACCTCAGCTTATCAACAAGCCAATACTTCCCTGCTCCAACTCACCAATGCTGAGAAAGTCGGCATCGTTACAGGTCAGGGCTGGCTTGGTGGACCATGTATAGGTAACACTATCGCCCTGCCTAAAATCAACTATCCGCAGCTATGTCTCATGGACGCGCCTGTTGGTGTTCGGTTTGTCACAGGTGTCACAGTATTTCCAGCTGGCATTCACACAGCAGCAACCTGGGATGTGGACCTTATGAGGAAGAGAGGTGAAGCATTGGGCGAAGAGGCGAAAGGAAAGGGAGTTCATGTTATGCTTGGCCCTGTTGCTGGGCCACTTGGGAAGATTCCGAATGGTGGAAGGGGATGGGAGGGGTTTTCTCCTGATCCGTATCTGACTGGTATTGCTATGATGGAGACGATAGAGGGGATGCAAAGTCGTGGGGTTCAGGCTAATGCTAAGCATTTAATTGGGAATGAGCAGGTAAGGAGTCATCCTGCTGGATACAACATGGAAATCGAAAAGCTAAGCATTCCACAGGAACTGAACCGCACGACGATGACTTCGAATATCGACGACCGGACTCTACATGAGCTTTACCTCTGGCCTTTCGCTGATGCTGTCAAAGCTGGTGTGGTAAGTGTGATGTGTTCATACAATAAGTTAAACGCTACCTGGGCCTGCGAGAACGAAAAGGTGCTCAACGGGCTATTGAAGCAGGAGCTTGAATTCAAAGGATATGTGATGAGTGACTGGGACGCACAACATAGTACTGTTCAAAGTGCCATCACTGGACTAGACAGTTCGTATCACCATTCTTTTATATACCAGTGTCATTCCACTGACAATACTAGTGACTATGCCCGGACCCGGACCAGCAACTGCAAACATGTCTTGGGGTGCTGCACTTTTGTCAGCTGTCTCTGATTCAAAAGTTCCCCAATCTCGTCTCGACGATATGGTTCGACGTATTCTCGCCGCCTTTTACTACCTGGGCCAGGATAAATCATATCCATCTACGCGATTCAGCATTATAGACAACAGAGGTGGTGGACCAGATGTGCAAGCTAATCATAAGGAAATTGCTCGTGCGGTGGCTAGAGATGGTATCGTTTTGCTCAAGAATGAAAACGGAGCTCTACCACTGAAGAAACCGAAGAGTCTGGCGATTGTTGGGAACGATGCTATTAACAATCCAGAGGGCCCAAATGCTTGTTTCGATCGGTCATGTAATAATGGAACCTTGGCTATGGGCTGGGGATCTGGTACAGCCGAGTATCCTGTCAGTACTTTTATTTCACCTTCTGTCATCGCTCACTCACATTAGACAGTACCTCTCCGCTCCATTCGATGCAATATCTGCCCGCGCCAAAAAGGAAAACACAGTCATAACCTCCTCCACAACAAACGAACCCTCAAAAGCCGCCTCAGCCGCCAAATCCGCCTCCACAGCTTTAGTATTCATAAACGCCCACTCGGGAGAAGAATACCTAACAGTCGAGAACCAACTTGGCGACCGTATAAACCTCGACCCCTGGCACGACGGCAACGCTCTCGTCTCCGCAGTCGCAGGAACAGGAACACCAACAATCGTCATCATCCACTCCGTCGGCCCCATCATCCTAGAAAAAATCCTCGCCGAGAAGAATGTCATCGCCGTAGTGTGGGCAGGACTACCAGGACAAGAAAGTGGCAATTCGCTCGTCGACGTGTTATACGGCGACACAAGCCCAAGCGGCAAACTCCCCTTCACCATCGCAAAACGGGAACAAGACTACGGCGTCGCCATCGCCAAAGGCGGCATCGATGATTTCAAAGAAGGTCTGTATATCGATTATCGGAACTTCGATAGAGCGGGTATAACACCACGTTACGAATTCGGATATGGGTTATGTAAGTCCTCCATCTCCATCTCCCTCCCCCTCCCAAAACCAACAACCCTAACAACCACAAAAAAACAGCATACACAACATTCACCCACACAGCCCCCCTCATCCACCCCTCCACCCCCACCTGCCCCACCCCCCCAATCAAAAACTCCCACTACACGCACCTCCCCCAAAAAATAACCACAACCCTAAAAAACACCGGTCCAACACCCGGTTCCCAAGTCCTGCAACTCTACCTCTCGCTCACGTCCCCCGGCATCGAGTTTCCCCCGTGGCAATTACGCGGCTTCAAGAAGGTGTTCTTGAAAGCGGGGGAGAGTCGGAAGGTGGAGTTTCGGTTGAGGAGGAGGGATGTTAGTTTCTGGGATGTTGTGAGGCAGGAATGGAGGATGGTGCGGGGGGAGGTGAGGTTCAAGGTGGCTAGTAGTTCGAGGGATGAGGGACAGAGTGGGAAATTCGTGTTGAGTGATTGATGGTGGATATTTGTTTCATCGATGCATGATGGGCGATTGACCAGTTTTTGAATAGGTGGGTGTACGAATGATTTTTTTCTTGACGGGTCATCGTTGGGAAGAAATGGGGTTTTAATCTTCCTATGGATTAGGTTCTAGGTACTTGAAGGGTATCTACTCGATGCTCATCAGTCTTTCCACCACGTGCATGCAAAGGGGTATACCCACCATATGGAAGTCGAGGGGTATCATCTCTGCCCCATGCGAAAACTGCATCATCACAAATATGTTGGCACCCGTCTTGTCGGTCTTTTCAACAAAGGCTCTCTGTCCGACCTCGCAGTCGACATCCTCCTCGACAGACCTTCCGGAGTGCCCCTCGTCGTCTGGCCAATATACTCATCGTCCGGCTCTGACATCCAGGTCGGCACAGACCTTGGAGGCGACAGAGCACTGCCCCTCCTCACCTGCGCCTCACCAACGAATTCGGAATCTCCAATATTCCAAGTCGTCGCACTCCTCCTCAATCCCTCCCTATCAGGATCCTCGGGGGCCCACGTACTCGTCGCCGTCCTTATCTCCAATCCTGGATCCGTTCTCCACGTCCCAGTCGGCTGCGCCAGAATATCACCCGTGGAATTACGTCTCAGCAGTACCGTTCGTTGCCTGTCCGGATGGTTCCTCCCTACCATCCAGCCAACTAGTACAGTTAACACACCGCTTCGCTTGATCAGAAATGTACTTGCGACAATACTTGCACTTGATCTGCCTTTTTACAATGTTATCCGAGCTTAACCAGCTATATATACGTGACACAGTGAATAGAGCAAGAGATGTGAGTATGAAGCGGAGGAGCTTGTCGATGAAGTTTCCGTAAGCCCATATTATGGCGCCGTCGTCGAGGGCTTGTTGGACGGTGTTGTAATAGGGTTTCTTTTGGCCTGGTCTAGGTGCGATCTTGGAATGCGAGGATTGTTGGAGGACGAGGAAGGCTTCGTCGAGGTTGTGGGTTAGGCCTGGGAGACAAGAGAATAGGGGCAGGAGGATATCGCTGACGAGACTGTTGGCGACGGCTGTGAAAGAGGATGCAAAGCTGATGTAGTTGTCAGTGATGAATTTTGTGGAGATGAGCCAATAAGCCTAGAGGCTCTCGTAGAAAAGGAAGGTAGCATTAGCAGTATGGAGCAATCGAGTATCTTCGAGGTCGTTCTAAGCATGTTAGAGACTCACATCAAACCAACAGCGACCTCAAGCACATTATCTCTCAGCGCGAAATCAATAAAGGATTGCACGAAGCCAGACGCGCCATCCCAAGCTCGGTGTCTATAATCCTCAAAGGTGCCTTGTTCTTCGTCCGGACTTTCGGGCAGACGGGGCATGGTAGCTTGTTTGAGAGGAGGATGGAAGATATGATAAGGATCCAGATTGTGCGAGTATAATTTCGAGGATTCCAAGGCGAATAAGGTGTGAGGATGTTAAGGTGAAGCTGAAGTGTTAAGTGAGGAGTCGAGCTGTAAATCTGGAGATTGGAAGACGCGACTTGTTCAGCGGCTCGGCGCGTTGCGGGGTCGTGAAGGAGCTATCCACTAATCTTCAGGGGCTACCCCGGAGCTTTGTATGATATCCACAAGGCTGGGAGTCAGAGGATGTGGAGTGGAAGTTATATGGAATTGAGGATATCTGAGTTGATTTGTACCGATTCATCACACATTTGCCGTGGAATCCATTATCGCTGCCAACCAGCCTTGTATTCAGCCTTGTTGACAAATTTCCCCGTACCTGTGATACCACAGCAAAAGAAGGTTCAAGGTACACTCCTCCGAGATCGGTATTGGTGTACTTCTGAGAATTGTAGAGTATCGATCTCTATATTGCTGTTCAAGATAGTTTGTATTGGACCGGACACGACATCTCCATCTTGTCGAAACCGGTCGCCTCATTCGACTTCAGAATGTCGGAATGTTCAACTGCATCCTCGAACATAACATGTTTGAGGATCATTTCTTGAATCTCTAGATATCGACTAAGAAAGTCGTATCTGTGATTTGTATTAGCCGAGATTCGAACGTTTCGGAAGCCTACCTCGAAACCAATACTGAAGAAACATTCCCATAATCTCTCACAGGAGTATCTACAGCATTACAAAGCCAACAAAGTGCACAGCCAGGCCATCAGTTCTCCAAAAAATCACCATCAACACCAAGCCCAAAAAATAAACAGCACAATAAACCACCACTACCAAAACCAAGCATCTCCTATTCCCCAAAACAGCCACCACAAAAAAACCCAACACCCCCTCAACCAATAATACCAGCCACCTCCCGTCAAGAACACCCACTCTTCAAAAACCCGCCATCCGCCTTCTCCGCCACCTCCATCAATCACCTAATCAAATCGCCTCATTAACGAATTCCGTACTAAAATCCCCCCAAAATCAAACACGCACAGGCAGGCCACGGAGCCAGAGTCAATGAATCCACCTAAACCTCGCCAAAGTGCCTAGAAAAAAATAAAAAGCTGGGAAAGAAAACCGCGAAGTACGAAACAAAAATCCTACCATCTGTTATACGCGACTGAGGAAAGAAAAACACGTAAGCGTCACAACGGCACATGTCCACAGGAGTAATATTCATACGATGGAAGATAATGCATAAGCCTAATCCATACAATCATGCTATTTCCCAACCCCATCAACCCAATCCAGAAAACCAAAACCCAGAGCAATTATACAATAACAATTATCTCCAACATCCCGTTTCTTCTCATTGAAGGAGGAGGTTTGTACATGCAGCACAAAAGCAGGCTCAGACATGAAGTTTACTCCTCAACTTCTCTTTCCAAACAGTCGTTCGCCTACTACGCACAGCCGGCGACCCCGCAGGACAGAATGGACCATCAGTCTCCACACTGACAAACATTTGCTGAGGTGGCTCAACAAGCAGTGTCTCAACTTTTTGGGAAGGCGACTGGAAAGATGCCCCAACTTCTGGAGAAGGCATCCATAAGGGCCGACGTCCCTGCGACATGGTTCGTGATGTCTCCTGCGGTGTCTCCTGCGACTGTCGCTGGCTCTGCTCTAGGGAATATCGCTCGGCCACAGGGCTGCAATTCCTCTCCATCTTCCGAAAGCTGTCCTTGGCAATGAACTGATCGTACTGCTGCCACCAATTCACTTGTCCTGGGTCAGGAAGTGTATCAGTCGATTGTGCTGCGCTAATCGACCCTACAATCTTGACAGGGAATTGCGTGTCTCGTGGTAATGATTCCCTCCGACTATCTGCAGCAAACCCCAAATCTGCTATTGGCGATGCATTACAGAGACTAGTGTCATCCAAAGTGATTGTTTCTGATGGCGCCATCGATTTGGCCGTGGTGGGTGGAGATGGAGGAGCAGACGACAGTTGTAACGGAGTAAAGAGCCGAACAGTCTCAGCTGCAACATTAGTCGCATCTGGATACCCGAGGTTGAGGCGACGCAAGCGCTGACTGATGCGTCGAAACTGTTGCACTCCAGATTGGGGAGATAGGGGGCGTTCTTCAATGGAGGCGATGGGGATGTCGCAGGCGGGATCGGCATCGAGAGAATACGACCGGTCTCTCCCAAGGCAGTGGGACATCGAGCGCGCCAATGAGGATACCCTGGGTCTCAGCTCGTGGTGACACCAGGAGCGTCGCTTCCTCTCGTCGTTATTGCTCCCATCTCGGACTCGAGGCACGATTGCGGGACCCGGCGTTCGTGCTCGAGAAGACCAGTCCTCTGTTGCAGATGATGTTGGTGGGTTTGCCGGCAGACGAGCTTGTTCATCCTGGCTAAGAGTATCAGAAGTGGAAGCCTGGGAAGTCACTGACGCCTGACGATCATCAGTGACTGCCAAGTTACTGGTTCGCACTGCGTCCTGCTCAGGCTCTGCACCTGCTTCGGCTAAACGAAACGCAGCAGGAGGATGTCGATTCAACGAAGGTGCCTCAGATGATTTCAATGAGGAAGAGCAGGAAAAGCCCTCGACTGGTGTTGGTAGAAGGCTCGGAGATCGCGAAGGAGATTGCGCGAATATCGATCGCCGTCGCGTCGGCTCAGTAGGGAGGGAATTAGCACGGGCGTGAGACCTTGGACAGAAATTGTTCCTCGGCTTGAATTTGTAATTGTTGGACCATCCCTCCATGAAGAAAACCCAAGCTGCAGACATGACTATGAGTTTCCTCGTCGTTTCGTCGGTGACGATGTCTACTTCGCGCGAGGCAATGGTATAACTGTCGTTCACTTCTAGACTGGTCTCTGTCATGGAAGCAACGATGGGATGCTGCTTGGAATCCGGGACGATAGTGGTGAAGTAGAACTTCCGTCCTTGCATCGCCGCGGGAACAGAATCGCCGACGATGACGCTGTTTCTCTTCCTTTTGGGAACGTACCAGCGTGCTATCTGCGGGGTGTCGCATTGTGATTCGAGGGTGTAGGAAGCACCGTTGGGCCCTGCTTTGATGCACCAAACAGTGTTTTCAATAGTAAATTCCGCAACAGTGGTAGCCACCGTTGCAGCGAAGGTGGGAGAAATCACACCGACTACAGCCTTCGGGTCCATAATCTCGATTTCCTCAGAACTGGTGTCTGACACGCTGTAATCCTCGGCATTGATGACGACAAGGTCGTCAGCCTCTAGACCATGCTTTCCTTTGTGCAGACGATGGATCTTCTGGCCAATTTTGGTTCGAGGCGCAAACCTGTTGGCAGCCACAACGTCGTACAATGGTCTATGAAAGCCAGACGACTCTCGACGTTGCTGCAGCTGTAGTAGTACTTTTGGCCGTAGTATGCCGTGCTTTCCCAAGGGCAGTGTTGGTATAGGATGGGCAAACCGTAGGGTAGTCTTAGGACCACGCGTACGCCTTGTCACGATGGCTAGATTGGGATCTTCAAAGGTTTCTGTTGTAGGAGTATCGAGTGACATGGGAGAGAGAACAGTAGGGCTAGCGAGGGAACTTTTCGGTGCTGCGATTACTGCTTGAGCGAGAGAAGCTGTAGGCGCAACTGGAATTGAGATGGTCGCCGACGGTTTGATATGTTCTTGCGTATGGCTTGAGCCATGAAAGGCACCTGGCATTCTGAAACCTGATAACGAGTCCTCACTATGTCGCGAATCCTTCTCTTCCATTTCCTCCTCCGGTTCCTCCTTCAAATCGGCCATGGTCAACTTTATGCTCGCATTCCGGGCTGGAGTTGTGGACCTCCTGACGAGAGAACCCAAAGGAGATGGGCCATGCGGTCTCTGTCGCGTGGAAGGACGCACCGCTCTTGGAAGGGTCAAATGCCGGCCGAGAGGCTGTCCATGAGTGGTTCCTGCTGGAGGAGTAGGTGTTCGAGAGAATTCGTGGCCGTGGGAATGTGCTACATCGCCAGCAAGCATTGAGAGAAACATGGTCATGGAAATCTGGATCTCGGTTCAGTCTGCTTGGTCAACGCGGATGGAGGTATTCGAGCAATGACGGCTCGAATACTGAGAAGCATCCTCTGGCATATTATGCTCGAATACGTGTCAGGCGCAAGTCGAGGCTGAAGCGAGAGGTGGTGGTAACGGTTGCGGATGCGGATGCGGATGCGGATGCGGCGATTCTGGTTGCGAAGGCATACAAAGGAGGCGTGCGACCCCTCTTCTCCCCCGTACTTAAGGTCCTTTGTGCCTGCGGGCAGCGGTGTGGATTTGAAGTTGGATAATGGTGGTAAATGCGGGTTGGATCGATCGTGCATACAAGCCCAGTGGACCAAGGAACTAGAAGCAAGCGCGATTGTGGTACGGAGGCTCTCGACTCCCTGAGAGCAGGCAATAGGAGAAGGACCAAGTTTGGAGCAGGACGAGGAGAGTGAGGGTATACAAGCCGGTGATTAATATTTGGTACGAAGCAGGGATATTTGCGCTCCTTATTCAAACAAACAAAAGGGTGAAGGGGTGAAGGGCTGACGGACAGAAGATCACCACTATCCCAGCACGACCCAAGTCACCGGGAGCGGCTCATATTCGCTCCGATTCGGCCTCTGGTTTTGTTAGCCCAGCTATTGTTCGGCCTGGATACGTCCGAGTCCTATCAAAGTTGCTTTTTACACACTTGACCAGCTGACCAGCCATCAAATTGAACCAACCACTTCCGCCAGCATCCGAAGTGTTTCACGAGCCGGCCTCCATCAAACTGACTGGCTCCATAGAACTAAGCACGCAGATTTGTCCTCAATCTACGTCTACCATACCTCCTACCCATTGCACCTCCTGGTCTAGCATCAGGGGGTAGCAAAACCGTTCAAGTATGTGTGTGCATCATAATTCAGGTAGATAGCCAACCAATCTGAGCTCGTACTGAGTAACGTCCAACGTCATTACTTTCATTTACTATTTTGTTCTTCAAAATCCGACGATGCACCTATTACCTGTTTAGGATGTAGGTCTTGCACCGCTTCTTGATTGAGATGACAGCCCTTCACAAACTCTTTCATGATTTCAATACTCACCTGTCCTGGGCGAATCTGGGTGTCGCGACAAGTGAGGATTTTAAATTATCTTCAATTACCTTTAAGGGCAACATCGTGGGGTTTCCTGCGAATTGTGGGTCTATATCAAAACCTCTACTCCATAACACGGATGAAAACCACGAAATACACAAATGTCCGCGGAGACTTCGATAACTGAGTTGAATCAACATCAAACGTTGGAATCTCTTGAACTTCGAGAAGTCCGAGGTTGGTGTCTACTCAAACTGGCTTGTAGGCAGGAAGCCATTGTGAGTTTGCTTCAGTAACCCCACTGCAACCACGTTCACTTTCCAATGGCACCAAGGACAGGGAACAAATGGACGATCCGGTCTTAGTGGCGGCGCTTACTTGTACTTTGGTTGAGGAAGTCGACGTCGACAGGACAGCCTGAGTTCTCATAAGACCAATGGGACTAACCCCTATGGATCATACATGCATCCTCTTAGTGAAAGTTAGGGAAATGATCACCTGGATACGAGTCCCAAAACGAACCCTCTTCCTATGATACGAAGCACACATGAGCTCAGTGTGTTTCCGCTCCAAAGGTGGTTTAGCTTCATCTGAAGGGACGCATCTTGATGGAGCTCGGTGAAGTGCGAAGATGGCGGAAAGTTTCCCAAACCCTGCTATGCGCTATTATTAGTATGCGTAGATATATACATCGTATTATAAGGTCAAAATCCATGAAGTGGGGAAGGGAAGAGATTTGCTAGATGCTAGATCTTCACCGTCCGGATTCGGAATACGGATAATCGAAGTCTTTGCCCGTACATCACGTGTGAGGAGTGATTTTATACTTTCAGTTGCTTGAAGACGAAAAGTGATCGGTTACTTGAGATGTTTCCAACAGGCAGAAAATCCATGTAGTCGAACCGAAGTTTCCCGTCTCAGGCATCAACAGACTTCGACGTGAATCTGCTACCAGACTAGACTGAAACAGGGGTAACAATACATGACAAATGCGGCTTACACCAAAACTTCCAACCACACAACCTATTCGCGTCGCACCCGCGTCCGCTCCCGAGTCAGCCAATCCACGTCCCTTTTGACGCTGAGAGGTATTCAATCCTCCAGCCAGACGCGCCATCATGGCCTCCTTCTCAACAATACCCGTGGCCGAAGATGTCCTGCGCAATTTCTCGAAGACCGTCCACCTGAATTCAAAAACTCAGGACGAGACATTGACGGCGTAAGCACGCTCCGCCGGACGCGAAATGTAATATCATGGTGCAGAAAGACTGAAGAGAGACGCGGACTGTCAACTACCTCGCACTCAACCAAGAAGACCAAAGTCCACGTCGATGGCGACGGACATACCTGGGATTCTGCGAAACGAGCCCGGTCTTAATTTATCGCGATCAATTTGAACCCTAGGACTCACTTTCAGGCTCGTTATACCTGGAACTAGTACCGCTCTTTGCAGTCTTTCTGCACCATGCTCTTGCGAGGTTGTTGAGCTGTACCCCTGTTGTGGTCCCGCAGTCCATGACATTGTTCGTGACTTTAAGCTGACATCGGTTCCAGCAATTGGGACCTGACCATCGATGCCTTCATCAAAACTGCTTATGATGCAGAGATTGATGGAAATCACAGAGCCGCAGCAACAAATGCGATATGCTCAGCCATCGGGCATGCTCCTAAGATTGGAAGTTCCCGGCCCATCACGAAAGACCAATGGCTTGATGTTCTGACCGTGGTTCTGGACCGTTCAGACAGTGCGAAAGGAAAATCTATGCGACAGCTTTTGATTGCGATGGTCAAAATACTCCCATTCTTGAACCAACATGATGGAACCATGATTAGGAACGAAACACTGCAGCTGGTCTTCAAGATCTTGCTGTCACAGCAATCCGACCATGTCAAGGTCAAACCCGCTTTTCAAGTTGTGTCCATCTTCCTGACTAAACAGGCCGTGAATCTGGAAGATTTCGTGGCACAGCTTCGCATCTTCATGGTAATCGATTTAGATAAAGACTCAGCGGCCAGGAGTGATCGGGAGATTCTGCAACGTTTCACCGAAGCATTAATGAACTGGATGCGATTTACAGACTCAGCACCTGCTGCAGGACAGACTGTATGTGCTTTGACGAAGATGGTCGCATCAGAGCAGAAATGTCTGGTGCAGAAATCCGACGAAGTATTGGAGGCCTTCTGGATACATCCATTGATGACCAGCTTCTCAGCTTTTCCTGAAGCAATCGCACACTTCCGTCACCATCTGCTACCAGGATTGCTTGCATTGGACTCCTCTGCATGTAAAAACCTTTTGGAAGAATTGCATATAGCTGAATGGGTCAAAGGCGAACGTGTACCCAGAACGCAACTCCTATATACTTCCCTACTCGTGGGCAAAGAAATGGGAATCGTTCTCGACACAGGTACGTGTACAGTTTTATATGCTATCAAAACAACAACAGCTGATGATTTAGTTCGTGGTGGAGAAGTGACTGGCGAAATAGCATTCAAGGATGGTAAAGTGCTCATCATGGACAAAGCTTGGGCTCGTCTTCTGAGGGACTTCTCAAGCGACACCCGGATCGCAGGATTCTCGCTCCTCATATCATCTGCTGCAGTCACGAGACCATTCTCGATGAACACTATTAATTGCTTGAAACGGAACCTGTCCCATCTGGTCATGGAGGTGGATGCTGGCAAACGAGGTGAAATTCTTACCGGCATCCAGCGTATAGTCGATCGGGTCAAGGCTGCGACTAGTGTCCTCTATAAAACCATCAATCAAGCACAGTCAAAGCCACCCGCATTTCTTGAAGCGGAGCAGGCCGCGATAGACTCACGCCGCAAAACACTCGCTCAACACCAGGATTTCATCTCTTGGCTTATTACATTCTTCCGTCAGCAGCTGCATCCTGAAGCAGGTTACCAGAGGCACATCACATCGCTACGCGCAATGGTGCTAATCGCGAGTTCAGGAGTTGACAACACTGTTGCTGCTGGCCGATTATCGAAGTCAGCTACTGGAGACACGACATGGTGTTTTCATACACAGATCTACGATTCATGGATGGTGCGTGTGCTGTATGATCTAACAATGAATCCGTTCGAGGATGTCAGGATCTTTGCGGAAATGCTCATTGATCTGAATGTGCCGCATGGCCTTCACAACACACTGGCCCAGCAAGATCCTATCACAGTTTCACCCGGGCATGCCTCGACAAATCTGAACGTCCTATTGCGAGCCGAAGGGTTGATGCTCAGAAGTGGCCGAGCTGACCACGCTGATGGCGTTTCTCGTACCTACGCTCTTCTTTTCGAATCAGTTGAACACTTCGTCCCCAAGTCAGATATTGACGGGAAGCAAGTGTGGTGGAGTTCGAAAAGCGACATTGTAGAGCACCTCCTCGAGCAGCTTGAGACTGCTTTGAATACCGCGGCAGTGGATCTCAAGCTGGCTGTTACTATTTCCCCAATCCATGGAACACTGGCCAGCATAAGGTACTTTCAGCCCTTTCATTACATCCTCCCTTGTCTCGCTCTGCTTTCTTTTTCTTTTCTTTTGATCTGAAAATAAGATGCTTGGTCTTTTGGCAATAAGACACCATCTCTGCAAGAGAGCTACATGCCAAGACATGACATCGATGGATGATAGAACGCGGCTCATTGCCCATTTCTACATGACTTCGGCTTCTGCTTGAAGGAGAGAGCATTAATATATATCCTTATGACTGACTCATCCAACAGATATATCCTCGACATGCCAATCGTCTACGCCTCGCTGGAAAGTGGCGATAGCGACTGGAAGTCTCGTTGGTCAGAAATGCATTCGGTGCTGGTTGTGGCCTTGCGAAGGGTTTGGACCTGTGTCCATAGCATACTTTGTAACGATGCTCCCGAAGGCTATGTACCGGACGAGACTGTAGAAGACGAAAACATGACGACCAAGGATATACTGAGCTATTCGTGGAGAGCCCTCAAAGAAGCTAGGTACGGTGTCTATGTTTGCAACTTCACTTCTTTTTACTGATATAATCAGCGCCATCATCCAGGTTCTCGCTCGCAAAGCTCCTGTCGGCGCGCAAGGTCTGTTGAATGAGAATGAATTCGTAGCTATGTGCTCGACAGTGTTCATGGAGCTTTCAGAGCTCAGACACCGTGGTGCTTTCTCGGCTGTCGCACAGGCTTTTGCTGCATGTTGCTCAAGATGCCATCAGTTGGGCTATCACGAACTTCTCAACAGATTTTACAAGGTGAGCAATGTTTTTGTCTACCCGAATGCTGTCGGTGGGAGAGACCCTTGGTCAAATCTGTGATGTTTGAGTATACTGAAATCCGCCACCCTGCACAGCGGCAAAACAAGTCTACTGGAATCTCCTGAACTTTGAGCTGCTCTTTAGGGACAGGCATGTTTGGCCACTTCTCTTTCCCACCTTCAGCCTGTTGTTCGATATCTGACCTGTTAGGACACACTGGCATGTATACAATATCAAGCCTCGGCCACGACTAGACGATCTGCAGGACTGCCATCCCTCATTACTGGTATTCTTGGTGCAGATCCAGGTGGCTCTTTGTTTCAGCAAGCGATAAAAGACCTTCAATCCGAGGCCGTCGCTGCTCCACCCTTGGTAAGTTCATATGGAGATGAATTGCCACAGGTTCATGCCCTCAACTCGCTGAGAGCAATCTTTACTAGCACCGTTCTTGGCCCTTCCTCAGAACCATACCTTGTCTCTACTCTGGGCATCGCCGGTCGGTGTCTTCGTTCTCAGACCTGGGCTATCAGGAACTGCGGTGCCATGCTCTTCCGAGCAGTCATAGATCGACTTCTTGGCAGCACCGACTCCCAAAATCACGATGACGACGGCGAGTTCAAAACTGCCCGCATAACGTACAATGACCACCCGAAGCTACTTGACATTATCACTGAGCTTCTGTGTCCTGCATCCGATGCGTTTGGACGAATAGATGGCGCCCTCGAAAGTGTCTTCCCTGCGCTGAAGATCATTCAGCGCATGCCACCACCCGAACTCGAAAAGAAAAGGGTAAGAGATCTTGTGTTTAGATTGTGTGTGAGCTCTCATTGGCACATTCGAAAAATGGCAGCTCGTACTTTTGCAAACCTGGTCTCCAGAGCAGAATTCGACACGGTCCTGTGTGACTTGGTTCCCCTTTCGAGAAGTGACCAAAATGCTGTCCATGGTCGATTGCTTTGTATCGATCATCTCATGGATCCGATATTCCGCAGCACAGGGTGCGCCATTGAAGGTGCGTTGTACCCGTGAAATTTGCCTTTCATGGCTAACAACAGAAGGGAGCCTCTTCGATCTCGAGCCGATATATGACGTGCTTCGTAGACAAGTCGATGTCCTCTACAGAGAAAACCCGTCTCCATATACACGGTCCGCTTATTTGGATATCCTCAATCGCTTTACCCTCGCTCTTATAACCAGTCCACATCTGCTCGAGAACTCGGCCTTATTCAACAGAATTGCCGCGGAAGAGATCACCACTGTTGACCAGAATGATCGCGATGCAGATTCCGAGGTTGCAGAAATTTTCTACGAAGAACCATCCGCTCGGAAGTCTGTCGCGCTTCACTTTCTTCTGCATTATATATTGAGAATGCAGATAGTGGAGAGGCGAGGACAGGGAAGGATGGAAACTTTGGACCACTATCAAATCATTTTGACTCGTCTCGAAAGTGGAGACTCTGATGCTAAGATGCAGGTACTCGAGTATCTGGTAAACATTTCCACTTGCTTGCCTCAGGTGGCTGTTCACCTGCTTGTGGGAACAGTGGTGCGACTAACGGAAAACTCTGAGAATAATCGGGTCGCCTCACGTTGTCGCAGGTTCTTGAGAAATCTGTACATGAACGTCACCAAGGATCCAGATCTATTCGTGAACGCTCCCAGTCTCCCTAGTCTACGAGGTGTCTTCAAGAGAAAGACGGTTGCCGCACCGTCAATGGTGGTCAACACGCTGGGGCTCTGGGGCTTTATCATGAACAGGGCTTGTCAAGCCACACAGCCTACCTATGTGATTGCCAAGGAAATATCCTTTATGCTCTCGTTCATTGGGCAGATGCTTCAGGAAACTCGGGTACGTAATCGCTCGGCGAACTCAGCCATTTGTCATCACTTCTCTTAACGAAAATCCTTCTTCCTAATGATTCGAGATGATCTGGCATCTTCAAATCTCAGTCTTACCAGAGAGTCGAGAACGAAGCCTAGTCTCGTTCCTCCAAGCTCACCAGGCAGCCCTGTCACATTCTGACACTAACTATTGTACAGACATTCGAACTTCGACAGGCCGCTGCGCTATGTCTGAAAGATGCTCCCAAGATCTGGACAGTCTCCATAGCCAGACAAGACCTTACTCCACAGCGAATCCAGGCTATACTACTCGCCTACGACATACTAAACGACGACGATGAGGAAGTTCGAGACATAGGATCTCAGATTGTTTCTATCATCACGAAGAAAGACGTATGCGCCCCTCTGGTTGCCAGTCAGCAGCTTTTGCAATACTTGGCCACGCAATATAGACAATCGGAACATGTTTGCAAACACGCGCTTAGAAGGATGACTCAATCGACATTGCTTGACGATAGATTGCTTCCCTCTGCAAAAGAACGATTCATGAGTGCCACTGCCGAGGACACGGCTCTTTTCGTCGTGGAGAAACAAAACCTTTTCCTCGATCTGTACCGCGAGGCCGGCTTGTGGTCCCAAGTTCTCAAAGGACTGTCCGCCAAGATCATCACCGATGCGGAAGTCACAGCACTGGGTGATTGGGTTTTTGATGGTCTCACATTGTTATCCCACAAAGCCCATGATGAACTTGATGGGCCCTTGGGTTGGACTTCAAAAGGCGAAGTATGGGTCTTCGGAATGCAAGTTCTTTTCGGCGCAGAAGTCTATCTAGATTGGCGCCTGAGGACGAAGAAGGGCGGGGTGGAAGGAAAGGTGATTCGCGACTTGCTGGCTAGGTTGTATGGTCGCGGTACGCAGACTCAAGTTCACGGAGCGTGGTTGGAGAAAATACAGAATATGTTGGTGCATGCGATTGGGACTAAGGTGGGTAGTTTTGGGGCACTGTTTAAGACCATTGAGGCTGATAAATCGCGACCCGAGGGTGGCTGGACCGTTGAAGACGAATGAGGTCGGATGAGTACTTCACAACTCACCTTATGAAAAAACACCGAGTTGACCTTTGAGCTAGTCATACATTAACCACTTCTATGAGTCCGTTTCCTTCACTCTCACGAAGCACTCTTTCCCATGGACAAGTTTGTCAGTATCTGGACAGTATCGAATAATAAGAACGGTTTTCCTTAACAAACCCCTAGGATTCAATACCTGGATTTTAGCAATACTGAGTATAGACATGTACTAAAATCTATCTCACATAACCGTTTCCTGATCGGCGGAAGGAAAACACAATCGCCATCGTCATCTCGATAAAATAGAAACTCCCGTATACTCTCCATTCCCAGTGTTGATAAATAAATCCGCGGTGTGAAAAAGGTCATCATAACAACACCAGGGCGTTTCTGACGAGAGGACGTGTTGTTTTGAATCCATATCTTATTTTCTGGGGTTTCTTTGTTTTGTTTACGTGTTCTTGGATTCATGTTTCTTGATGCCCGATTTAATGAGAGACGGAGGGCGTGTTGCTTTGTCGATGATTACATGAAGAGATTATCTTATACAGGTAGGTGGGATTGGTATACCTCATTTAATCGCACAGGCTCATAAGGACTGGACACACACCATCATACCACTACCACAAACCGCAAACCGCGCACATCTACAGCACCACGACCATACCGCTATACCTATCAGACACACGACCACACCATCACAACCCAAAACTCAACACACCCACACTCACATCGCCACACCACCACCTTCTCACACCACCACGCCCATCCACAAACCCACAAACCCACGACCCAATCCACGCATCGCCACAACCTCCAAACAACCCACCCACCACCACAACCCACCACCACCACACAACCACCACACCACACAACCACTCACAACCAACCCCCCACAAAATGAAAAAAACCTCCACAATCCTCCTCCTCCTCTTCCTACTCGTCGTCGTCCTCTCTGTGTGCGCGTGGTTCTTCTGGACCTTGATGTTGGCGAGGGATGTGGGGAGGATGAGGGAGGAGGTTGTTGAGATGCAGGAGCGGCGGAGGGGAGAGGGGGGAGGAGGGGGGAAGTAGGAAGTAGGATGGGGGGAGAGGATAGGAAGGTAGGGAGGGGGAGGGAGGGAGGGAGAGGGAGAGGGAGAGGGAGGGAGGGGAGTAACTGGCGATTGAATGGGAAGAACGAAGAGAGCGCGAAATTTCGAAGGCTCAATATTACTTTGGAGGTGTCCATCTAATTAAGGAAGAATAAGAAACCAGCGCTTTCCATTGGCAGCAAGGTTTCGCAGGGATCAACGACTGACCATCAACCTATCCAAATCAGGTCCCCAACTGCCATCCCCCAAAGACTCGATCCGAACACTGTTCGCACCGGCATTGAAATCAAGATTCGCCACCGAGACCGCCGGCGTCGATCCCGCGTTACTGGGTAAAAATGCGATTCTGACAGCCGTCCCTTCATTAACCGTCACCATGGCAAATCTCTGTGTTTTATCTCCATTCGGCGCAAAGATCCGCACACTCTTCCTCTCCGCCTTTTCACTGACCACGTTCTCAAAGGTGACGACACCTTTTTCGGGACCACCCATGTATCCCACCAACTTTCCGCCTGAGCAACCTGAACAGTTCAGGATCTGGGCACCGCCGGATAATTTGGCTTTCTCGGCTTCGTAGCTTTCCTCTTTGGGACCTGGCGACCATGTTCCTGCGTCCAAGTCTATCGACCAGTGCTCCTGGTTCGTCAATGTGGCTTTCTTTCCTTCGATTTTGAGCGGGAGCCAGACGTAGGTGCTTCTCATTAGATTGCCGTCGATCCATCTGTCACCCATGTAGATGATCAGGTCTTTGCTGATGGGGAGGATAAACGTGGTTTGTGAATTGAACGTTTTGCTTCCAGGAGGAGCGAAGTTTGCCCATGGTGACCAGGGGCCGGAGAGTGAGGTCGCGGTTGAGTAGAGGTTGTCGTTTGATTTCCAGCCTGTCAGATGGGAGGCGAACATGAAGTAGACACCGTTTCTTTTGAGGATCGCTGGTGACTCGTACTTTTCCGGCCACATGTAGGTTTCTGACTCTACGTTCAAGTAGTCTTTCGTCAGCTTGTAGATGTGGAGGCCGTGCGGTCGCTATGTTCGTCAGTATTTTTGTGTTGATCTCATCTGGTGGGAAGAACGCACATCTTCAGAAAGCAGATAGCCAGTCCCGTCATCATCTTGGTATAAACCCATGTCTCTGCTTTGGTTTTCCATCGGTCGAAAACTTCCTTGGTATTGATACTCCCCGCAGACGGTATCTCCCACAGCGACACCTATTTTTGCCTCTTTATAACCACCATCCTCAACGTGCATGTAAAGAACAAATTTTTCCGTAGCTTTGTTGTACATAACCTTCGGCCTCTCCACAACGCGATTTGGTCCCAACTCGCCAGAGGCAGTCCGGGTCAATAAAGCCCCAGCGAACTTCCATTCCACAAGATTGGTAGAGGCGTAGCAATTTACGTGCTGGAACGAGCTGCCGTCGAGTTTGTCCTCACCAATCATATAGTAGGTGTTTTCTACCTTGATGATGCCGGGACCGTGTGCCTGGAGATGTCTTCCCGTGACGTCCTGTTGATGATCAGACACGTGAATGGATTGATGTGAGTGGACAAAATCTTACATCGGTCCAGGCGGCTCCCGGAACAATTTGCAAGGCCGTGGATGCCGACAGGAGCGAAGAGATCAACGGCACGAGCACCGTGAGCCCCCGAATAAGGATCATAGCAAGTAGGGCTACTTGAAGGTGGAATTTCCAATATCGTGATAGGAATGATGACTGGCGATGGTTCAAGGTCAATCGGTTTTCAAGGCTCGGTAATTGAATCGTAGAATATTGGGTGTTTTAATTTAATATGAATCTTCCATGCTCTTGGTCAATCCCGAACCGCCTTCCTAATGCAATATCCGTTGGCGAATACAGTAAATAGCTCCGAGATGAAATCGAATTGTCCTCCATAGCAGGGGCGCAACTCTGTCCAAGATGCGGGTACTGTGTAATACTGTCAGGGGGTTCCAAGTCGTCGAACCAGAGGGGCAGATGTGTCACAGAAGACAATCAGAAGCCGCGAAATGTATGGCAGCATTATTGCTGCAACAACTCTCTCCTCCAAGGAAAATGGCCCAAGTCAGTGACTTCGGTTCGGTTGGATCTCGTTCGGAGCAATGAGTTGAACCTGCGCCGTTTTGCTCTAACCCTATAGAGACGATGATGTCGTAGGACCTCGTGTATGGGTCGAGGTGTAGCAAGAATGATACAGACACTTACAATGTGCCCAGCTATATAACGTCCTCCATAGGACTCGACGAATCTCCATCCCACACTGCCCAACCACAATGGCTGGAATCTTCAGATCTTTTTTGCATGCGACCAACTACCGCTCCCCACTGCTGCGGACAGTTGTGCCGACTGTAGCAGCAGCCTTTGCGATCCAAGGAGCTGTTGCTATTCCATCCATACTCGCACAAAGTGAACGCTTCTATGATCTCTCGGGGTCCTTGACATACCTCTCCTGCGCTGCGTTGAGTCTGTACTTGCCCGTTCTTCGAGCAAGAGCGGCAACAGGAGCCGGAACATTCGGGCTGCCATGGCCTAGCATTCTGAAAAGCTTGCAGGGAAAGAGTCTGGCACAAGGAGGCTTTTGGGATTGGAGACAACTCGTGCTGACTGCCTTCGTTGGAATATGGGCAACGAGATGTTTGTGGCAGGACCTCTCAGGATCAAGAACCAAAGCTAATCATACACAGTGGGAACGTTCCTCTTCTCCAGGATCACCAGTGAAAATGGCCAAGACTCTCGATTCGACAAGATCCGTACCGCTCCATCTAAATTCATCGTCGCCTTCTTCGCTCAAGCTACCTGGGTCTCTCTCGTCATGCTTCCTGTGACAGCTCTCAATTCCATGCCACCAACTGCTTTCGCCGCAATCCCATATTTCACCCCTGGTACACTTGCTGGCATAGCACTTTGGCTTTTTGGCTTCGCGTTCGAAGTCACGGCAGACAGGCAAAAGAGCCAATGGATGGAAGAGAAGAAAGAGAAGAAACACGACGAAGACTTCCTCACCCGTGGTCTTTGGAGCAAGAGCCGGCATCCAAACTACTTCGGAGAGATAACGATGTGGACCGGGGTCGCTGTAACAGCGGGAAGCATTTTGGCATCGAACGTTGGGCAGAAGGCTTTGGGTTGGTCTGGTTCGCCAGCTGCCAAAGTGGGTGCATTGGCAATTGCTGGTGTCAGTCCCGCTTTCACCACATTTTTGCTGACAAAGGTATCCGGCATCCCTCTGAGCGAGACAAAATACGATAAGAAGTATGGTGATAGGAAGGATTACCAGAAGTGGAAGAAGGAGACCCCTGTGCTGATTCCCAAGCTGTTTTGAACGTCAACGGAGTAGGTAAGTGGATATGAAATGCTCGGTCAGTGTAGAAGTGAGGTTAAGAGCCTGGTGGACTGTTTTCTCTATCCCGCTATGCCAATTAGATGAAATGTTCGGATAATGAGCGCGATAGTCTGTACCATGGAAAGGCTGTACCATGCTAGAGCAATGAGTGGAGTGGATTCAATCCCCCCTATGTTACTTCAATTCTCAACCATTTCGACCTCGTGACACAAATCTCACCCCATCTAGGTGGAGGCGCTGGAGACCACGGAGAGCATAACATTTCCCCTCAACGTAAAGGAACATGACCGTTCGCGAGTCAATCCAGGTGGACGTAGCAGAAACTGACGAGGAAGATGTACCGTTATCAACCACGGTACCTATTGAAGCCCGAATCGTGTTGGCCATGTCCAGTGTACTGACTTTATGTACCAGAGCAACATATCCCACTGCGACAACACATCAGCACCCAGAGACAATAGCTCTCGTCCACCGTCACTGCTTTGTGTAGAAGGAACAACACTTGTTTTTGTTGGAGGCAACCTCGCGTCTTGTACAAGCCATCCACTGTGGACATGATTGTCCGGGTAGCAAACACCTTCTAAGCTTTGTAGCAACACTGCTTTATACCACATGCTTCTGTGTTGTGCTACCTGTCCCAACACTTCCCATGATGACTCGCCAACTAACCCGCACGTCAGACTTATCGCCAGTTCTGAGATTTCCATCATCAGTGACACCACATAGCTGCGCATAAAACGGCTCGAATCAAGGCAATAGGACTTTGGTGCGATCTTCAACTTTCTCACACGATACTTGACAACGAGACTTCGACAGGATTCGACATACGCTTTGGCGACCTGGAAACTACGCGACGATTCTTTGCTGTAGAAGGAGTACAGGTACGTCTATTCATAGAGCATGTTCAGAGTGCTTTGTTAGTACCCCCGATTTCGAGAGGATTTTCTGTGGAACAACTGTCATAGCATTTTGCGAAAGTGCAAAGATGTTGCACACCATCTTCCTTCAACATACCCAGCAACCATGTTCTTCTTTTTAAAAATTCTGAAGTCGAGATCGGTTCTGATCATTTCCTAGCCGAATTGTCCCCAAATTCTCTAGAAACTGGTCGCTATCGATGCTGGATGGAGCGACTTTTACATACGAGATAGAAGACGGTGTTGGACGCAAAAATCCACCTGCGGAAGCATCCTTTCGAATCGAGACTGCCTTGCTAATTTCGTTTGATGCAGCTTCATGATGGCTCCTCCTACGCAATCCAATAATGGTAGCAAAGGCGCCTTCCCTCCAAGTGCTTCCCATGCTCGCAGCAATTTTCCAACCAATCCGCTCGGACAAACTCTGCAGCAAATTACACAACAACAGCTACAGCATTTCCATCAACAGCAACATCGGGTCCCTGTATTCCATAGTCGAGAACAGAACATGTCTTCACCAAAACATCTTGCCGACAAATATCGCGCCCAGGATACGAATTATACTTCTAAGCCTGTAAACTACTTGGATGGAGAAGTTAAGGTTCAAGTTGATGGGGCACCGGGTATCCATATGGTACATCCGTCGATTGGTTCTGAACCCACACTTGCTGCGTAAGCGTTATTCCGCTATCAAGTCGGGCATGAACACTAATTGAATCCAGGAATGGGTCCGTAGCCCCGCGTAGCATCGCACCCGACATGATGGAGGCAATCTTTCTCGGCGACCCAGGCCACTTCCTCTGCTTAGAACACGGTGGAACCTACTATCTATGGAGAAAGGCCAAGTTGATGATGCAAGGGAAGAGCCCCGTCACCGACCGCTTGTATCCAAACTTCCCGCCTTTCCATTTCGACTTTACATCGGTTTTCAGCTTCCCCCATCCGGACACGGGCGGGCACTTCAAGAACGATCTCCGCATCCAACACGGAACGTATGCGTACTTTTACTACTGCTGGGGGATGCAGGAATTCCCGCGCGGCGTTGACGCCAACGGTGATTCCGGAAGTAAAGATTGCAGAATCCCCGCTGCCGCTGAGCAAAACCAACATGCTAACAAAACCCCGTCTCTAGACGAGTTCCTACGCAAAGCTGGCTTCTGGGCTCACTTCGGGCCGGAGTACTGTGTCGCTTCTACCGAGGCCGATCGGATAAGAGGTGTCGTGCTCATGAACATGCTCGGACACATGGAAATCGCCTGGCACGAGTTAACACGGAAAACGGGCCAATACGTCCGTTTCCCCAATGGCAGGTCCGACGTCCTTTTGTACCTCGAAAACAGCATGAAAGTGTGGGCTGATGCGGCTTGGAGACGGCCTGAGGGGATCTCCGCTACGCCAAGGTATTTCAAGGTCTTTCACAGGGAGACGCAGATGCTTCCTTATTTCCAACAAGCGGATAAGTTTGTTCGGATGAGGGAGGTGGAGATTCGACGGGCTATTGCTGATCGGGAGGGGGTTGTTTCGTCTGGGTCGGTGAGTCTTGATTTTCGGAAGAAGTGGGCTGGGTTGAGACCTGTGAGGGTTGGGTTGAGAGCTGTGACGAAGGTCGAAGCGGATTTTATGGATCAGTTTCTTGATTATACTGATTGTGAGGAGACGGTGGGGAAGGGGAGGAGGGAGAATTTTGACTGTTTCCATATCGTTGGATGAGCAACTGCGCCGTTGGATGGTGGGGATTGAATCTGGAATTGAGTTGGTCGATTTTCTGGTGAGGCGTGCGTGGTTAGGCGTTGGACGGACAATTGTATTGGTATGATAGCGTTTTAGTGCTCATTCGTATCGAGGATCTGCTGATGGGATTGTCCGAGACAATTCTTGGAAAGTAGCGATGGTTATATTCATGGAACTGTAGGTAGAAAAAGTTATATCAATGAACAGCAACGATGTAGTGGAAGTCTGATCCGCGGTACCACCATACAATAAATCTGCTCATACATGAATTGATTGCCTATGATATGATATCATAAGATTACAACAAATCCTCTCATTCACCAAATACTATCTCCCCCATCTATCTCGCAACTATACCCCCCCCCCCCC
>JEMP01000071.1:0-30439 GCA_000738655.1 Venturia pyrina ICMP 11032 | reverse complement strand
CCCCCCCCCCCCCCATATCTCCATGTCCCATCTCTGGATCTCCCAATCCTCGCATTGATCTTCTTTTCTTTGGAAGCGGATTACTGGATATGACATTTGAACTATATATGAACAAGGACTTTTTCCCACTTGTGTGATATAGGATCAAATCATGAAATACTACGGCACATGGAATATTCGAACCCCGCCTACGAGTCTTATAGTTATAAAGTTTTGATACATGGACGGATAGGGGTGCTGGCATTTATCCGTTTTGTGGCGTCTGGTTACGCAGATGATATGCTGGAAGGAAGGGGGACTTGCGTGGAGGATTAATACTGGGGATTTTTGGCTGGTTTGGTTGTAGGGAGGGGTGGGGAGGTATCGTCATGAATTAGGATTTTGGGTGTTGAGTTGGGTGGGTGTGGATGGATGGCGATTTGGGATCTGGTATAATGGCAAAGGGATATGACGGGCCGAAAAGACTACTAGATCGAGGCGGGTTACTTGGATAGTTGTTAAATCCCGGTTGAGAATGCCCAGGAGATTTGTGGTATAGATTTGCAGCTCTAGAGTATTATAATACTCCGCCGTCATCACAGTTTCTTCTCATCCACCAGTTCAGAATCCATTCTCCTCACTCGCCCAACCTCATCCTCTCCACCCGCATCACCCCTTCCTCTCTTCCTCCTCTCCCTCCGTCCCATGAAAATCAACGCCGTAGTCCACCCCGCCATAGCAACCGACGTCCCAATCATAGCCCACATACCCCTCCCAAACCGCGGCGCAAAATTCGCCCCATAAAAAACAAGACTCCACCAAGCATTAACAGCATTACTCGCCAAATTCATACAAGCAATAACGACGCTCCTAATCTGATCGTCTTCGAATCGCAGCTCGTCGTTTGCCCAAGCGAAGAAAGTGGCTTGGCAGGCGTAGACGGATCCGGCCCAGTAGTAGGCGGCGTAGATGGTGGGGGTTATGGAGGTGGTTTGCGAGAAGGAGGTTAGGATCATGGTGGAGGTGCTTATGCCTGTTAGGGCGATGAAGTAGGCTACTATGTAGCGGTGGCCGCGCATTAGGTCGGTTAGGGTTGCGAAGAAGAGGGTGCTTATTATGCCGACTGCGGGGACGCCGGTTGGGTAGTTGTTTAGTTGTGAGACGCTGTGTGTTCGGTTAGTACGCTATAGTGCTGTGGATGTTCTTGACTCCTGAATGGACTGGAAGACGAAGGACAGCGGGCCTTTTGTTTTGACACTTTCGACTCAGCCTGCAATTCGATTTGTGGTTTGCCAAAAATCTATCGTAATAGATCATGATTTCGTCAGATCCGCAAATCCAAAAATGAAGGGCCTTTAACATCTAGAGATCAAAAGGAGACATGCTTGCCGAGCTTGCCGTGAGAGAATGGACTCACCTGTATTTTTTCACCTTTGAGCTTTTCATCGTCAACGAGAGTAGGGCGTTTGAAGAGAAGGATTCCGTTTCTCCGGCTATGATCCAGAGCACTACAAAGAAATACCACTGCCAGCATTTGAGAAGGCGTTTGAGGAAGCCAAGGGAGAGAGGCTTGTGGTCAGGGACCTCGGGCACGCGAGAAATGGCCAGCTCGCGCTCTTCATGCGTCAGATATGGTGCCGTCGTAGTTGAAGGCGTATCCGGAAATAGAAGGTAGCCGTATATGGCCACGGGGACTGTGATCAAGCCATCAATTATGAATAACCATCTCCACCCAGCCAGGCCTTGTTTTCCGTCCAGGGAGGAATGGATCCCTGTTTGAATGAAGCCAGAGATCATGGTCCCTGCTAGGCCACTTGATGTGAATATACCTGATCTTTTTCCGAGCTCCGAAGCTGTGTACCATGAACCCAAGATGTAGTGCGTGCCTACGAAAGTGCTGCTCTCTGCAACACCCTGGAAGAACCGTATCGCCATGATGGATTTTGGGTGTTGGACTGAAGCGGTAACCATTGTCAATGCTCCCCATAGTAGAACCATGCTTGGGAAGAAAATGCGTGGTTTGATGTAGTACAGGGCCAGGTTGGAGGGGACTTGTCCAATAATGTAACCAACTGTGAAGACGGTGTTGATCTGATTGAGTTGATTTCCATGGAAGTTAAGATCCTCCTTCATGCCTGAAACATAGGCATTGTTGAGATTTGAACGATCGAGCTGTCATATGGATTAGTCGTTTGGTTTCTGGACGCCAAAGAAACACTGGTCTGCCTTCAGACCATTCTCCATCTAGTACCTTATCAAGACAAGGCTGATCAAAGTCCTGCTGATCCTATGGTTGAGACTTACATAATTCAGAAAATAGGACAAACAGCAAAATGTAAGAATGAAGAAGTCGATTTTCTGGACCAGCTTCCGCTCACCTGGTCTCATACTCCCAGGAACAAAATATTCCTTCAAGCGACGTCGAAGTCCTGTTTGGTGTTGTTGGCTTTCATAATCGCCCCCAGCCTCCCTTTCATGGTGCATCTTTTTCGTTGAAGACTCCATTATCGCAGTCGCGCAACATAGGGAAGAGCATTGAACTTATCGCAGGTTCAATAGCGGGTATCCTACTGCCGGCCGAGATTCTTATCCTGTGCCTGTGCCTGTGCCTGTGGTGATAGTGGTCGCTGGTGCGCCTCAGGTTTGCCCCCATTGAGGCATGTCATCCTGAAGATCGACAATCGGCACGCGTAGCCGAAGGATCACTACCGCGTTGTCGTCACAGGTATATCGTTACTTGTCATGCATGTACATATGCCGAGCAGTGCCGCATACTGCATCATGACGGCTACTCCGACTCCCATACTGGTACCACGAGAATCGAAGACATGGTTGCAAAGTGGGAAGAGATCGCTCAGAAGAAGAGGGCAGAGCTCGCCTACACCATCCCCAAGGAATGGGTAATTCCAGACAGCATCAAACCACCCGAGTCCCACTTGGATGTTACTGGATTCCCTGAACAGTCGGGATGGTTCACGGCTAAAGAGTTGGAAATCACTTCGGCCTCTGCGACGGATATAGTGGCAAAGACAACGACAGGGCAATGGACTGCGGAAGAGGTTACATTGGCATTTTGCAAGAGAGCTTCAGCAGCACATCAATTGGTACGACAATGAGGACACATATAGAATCACGGGGCTGATCACGATTGCAAAGACGAACTGCCTCTCTGAGACCCTTTTCCAACAAGCCATCGCATCGAGTAAAGCCCTCGATGCCCACTTTAAGCAAACAGGCAAGCCCAAGGGACCACTCCATGGTCTACCTATATCCATAAAGGACAACTTCAACGTGGTTGGGGTGGACAGCACCGTAGGGTTCGTCTCCTGGGTAGGTCATCCTGCCGTGTATAACGCCACTCTGGTCGATATATTACAAGATGCTGGAGCTGTGCTCTATGTGAAGACGAATGTCCCCACTGCTATGATGATTGCAGAGACAGTCAACAATGTATTCGGTCGTACCCTCAACCCTCGCAATCGTAAACTGACATCTGGTGGTTCGTCGGGAGGAGAATCAGCACTTATCGCATTTGGAGGTTCACCATTAGGTGTAGGCACTGATATTGGTACGTTGCTTAGGAAATCAGAAGAATATTTGACTAACTAAGTACAGGTGGCTCATTACGGATTCCTGCTGCTATGACTGGCATTTTCACATTGCGCCCATCCTTCGGTCGATTTCCTACGTTGAAGTGCAAGAGCGGTCTTGCTGGACAAGAGGCAGTCCAATCGGTCAACGGACCAATGTCCCAGCATTTACACGATCTCTCCATATTTGCGAAAGCTGTAGTTGATTCTGAACCTTGGCTACAGGATCCAAGATGCCTGCCCATTCCGTGGCGGACAGTTGAAAAGAAGCAGAAGCTCAAGATAGGTGTCATGCATAATGATGGCATAGTATTGCCAACTCCACCTGTTGCACGAGCTCTGGAAGAGACAGTCGCAAAGCTCAAAGCAGCAGGCCATGAGATTGTAGAATGGGCACCTCACGGACATCAGGAGGCTGTCAAGATATTAGTATGTATAGATTTATCTTTGCTACCATCAAAATCTAAAAGCTTTGCAGGGTCGCATGTTTGTCGCTGATGGTGGTAAAAGCGTTCGAGATATTTTGGAGCCCGTGGGAGAGCCGTTTAGACCTGAAATGGAAATGTATTCTGTCGCCAAAGAGCTGGGAACCCATGGGATGTGGCAACTGCAGATTGAGCGAACCGAACTAGCAAAAGCTTATTTGGACCGCTGGAATCGTTGTGAAGGTCTCGACGCAATCCTCTGTAGGTCTACACGTTGGTACTGGCCGACTGATGTCTTGTCGCTAACAACCAACAGGCCCGACCACGCCATATGCATCCGTCGAACATGAGAACTTCAAGTACGTGGGATACACCGGTGTCTTCAATGTCATCGACTACCCAGCTGTATCATTTCCGTCTGGAATTAAAGCACACAAGGAGCAGGATAAAGCCCGCGTTGCGCAGCCACTCAGCGATATGTGCGCCACTGTACAAGGCTTGTGTGAGTTTTGTGGCTGTAGCTTAGTTATTGTCCACGCTGACTGTTTAATCAGACAATGAAGAGGCGGTGCACGATATGCCCGTCAATCTCCAGCTTGTTGCACGCCGGCTCGAGGAGGAGAAAGTGCTGATGATGACCGAGGTCATTCTGGAAGCTTTGTAGGGTTCCACATAGCAAGCATCAAGCACGACCGAATGCCAACAAAGCTATTATGGCGATTCGTAACTCCTGTGGTTTCTCATAGCCACCGAACGCGCTAGGAACTTAAGGTTTGTGCAAAATTTTCTGTAATATCGCTATTGAGATGCAATTTCCAATTGCGCACTATACCTGCCAACAACGGCATCGTATTTCGCGAATAAGTTCAATTTTGTGTTCCTGCACGGACATGCCCTTCCGTGATGAGCATGATCCAAGCAGGGTTCCAATTCCACTGTTGACATTGACTTGCAAAGATGTACATACACAGTACTTGAGACTGGAGACGCAACAAGCAGTCCGTCGCCTGATGTGTCACGCACAGAAGCCCCTCCGTTGCAGACGTTGTCGCGTTGGGAGAAGCTTGAATTGTACTGTGTACATAGTACGTATCGAGTGGTGGCAATTGCCGAAGCTTCAAGTTCTCCCGAGCTTCTTTCCTTCCATGTTCACAGCTAGGAGGTAGAACCCCGTATCGATCATGGCGCGTGTGGGGCAGCACCGGCACCAATAATATATCCCTGGCCATTCATCACACACGGCTCGCCATCTGGTAAGCGCGTCTCCACGTGGGCGACGCGACCTCGCATTTTTCGCATGGCCTCGGCCCGCTGCGCTATTGTTACTCCCTTGAGCAATGGACGGTTGGACATATGCCTTATATGTCTTGACTTTGATACCCTTCTCGATATCCTCTTTCAACACTTCGATCCTTCCCTTTCGTTTGCTTCTTACGCTCGCTTATAGGTCCATGGGCTCTCTTTTTTGAATATGCGTTTCCAGGTTCTCAGCACATTTGTCGCGTGCGCTTCGGCTGCAAGTCTGAATTACAATGCGCCCACCACGGTCTCTACTTCGCTAGGTCCGATTGAGGGGCTGAACCTTCAAAATGGTAAGGTCAAGGCATATCTGGGGATTCCCTTTGCTGCCTCGCCCCCTGAACGTTTTCGTGCGCCGCAGGATCCTAAGACGTGGGAGGGTACGCTCAAAGCGCAGAACATGAAACCTTCGTGTATGCAGCAGCTTACAGGTCAGTCCCGTCGTTCAGTCTTTTCGGAGTATGCGCTGACGAGGCTGGATCAGGGGCGGAGAATTCCGAGATCAGGAATTTCACGATCACGATATTCTCGACGCCCATGCCGGAGGAGAGTGAGGACTGTCTATATCTTAACGTTTGGGTACCTGGTGGTGATGCGCCTGAGGGGGGATTTCCTGTGTTGTTCTGGTTGTATGGAGGGAATTTGCAGTTTGGGACTGCTGGGTTGCCGATGTATGACGGACAGTATATTGCAGCCGATCGAGGTGTCATTGTTGTTGGAGCGAATTACAGGACAAATGGTAGGTGGACGCAGCTAACCCGTGGAACGGTGCTAACAAGGAGCTGTAGTATTTGGATTCCCCAACGCGCCGGATCTCCCAGCTGGAGAGGCGAACGTGGGATTACTGGATCAACGGAAAGCCTTGAAGTGGGTGTCGAGCAACATTAAGGATTTCGGTGGCGATGCGTCTAAGGTCACTATCGTTGGAGAGTCGGCCGGCGGTTGGGTCTGTGCAGCTACGTTGAGCCTTGAGATGAACATGACTAACAAACTATCAGAGCGTGAAACAACTCGTTGCTCTCCCACCTTCGCCTCTCTCTTTCCGCGCCGCGATCATGCAATCCGAAGGCGCTGGTCTGTCGGGCGGTACCGAGTCTTGGAAGGCCCTTTCCAAAGCCCTTAATTGTACGGACATTGCTTGCGTCCGCAAGGCGCCGGCGACAAAAATCAAATCTATAATCGAAAACCCGCCTCTGAGTTTCGACCCCGTCAAAGACGACATCACCTGCTCCAAGAACATCTCCTCGGCACTTTCATCGGGCAAAGCGGCCAAAGTCCCTTTCATAATCGGCAGCAACGCCCAGGACGGAACGGTATTCGCCTACGTTTTCGGACAGGCGAAACCGGGATCTCCGGGCTTCGAGGGCATCGGCAAGTCGCTTACGGAAATCACTTTTCAGTGTCCGGCCGCTTCTATCGCTACCGTGGCTACTACTTCTGCCTTTCCGCCTGTTTACAGATACTTCTTTAATGCTACGTTTCCGCAGTACTATCCGTTTTCTGAGTTAGGTGCTTTCCACGGCGGAGAGATCCCACCGGTTTTCGGCACGTGGAATAAGTCGCAACCGGAGATCAAGAGGGTGAGCGAGAGTATGCAAGGGTATTGGACGGATTTTGTAAAGGATCCGAAGGCGCCGTTGAGAGATTGGCCGAGGTTTGAGGGGGCGAGTCAACGGGTTAAGGTATTCGGGGCGGCTGAGGATAAGGTTATCGGTGCCAAAGAGGTTGATCAGGCGTGTCCTGGGATGGAGAAGGATATTGCTCTTGGGGGATTGTGAGCTATGCGGATCTGGAAGTGGGATGGGATGGTGCTGTTGTCTCTGGGAAGATAATGGGACGATGTGATTTTGTTTGTGGGGGGTGGGAGGCTATCTTTGTCTTTTACCTTCTTCGCCTGTCGTCATTTAATGATTGGGTTGGTGCTTATACATGCTTATGGTGGTTGTGCGGCACCTTGATAATGGTCAGTAGTACAATATGTACTTCTTCGTGGAAAAAGGAAGAGGTGTGTATCTCACAAGTCACGCGCTCATTCGATCGATGCCACCAGCTAGAGGACGACGCCTCCTTCCCACCACATATCACCACGCTACCCACTACTATGCCCATTCCAGATCCGATAACCAATTACCTCTAGAGTTGCAGCCTTCTTACCAGTAAGAAGTCACCCGTAATCGTCATCGATAAGCACCAACCCATCGAGCCCGAAACGACGCGGAGATCAGACACCGAAAGACGAATTGGATGTTCCCCCATCTTCAACTTAACCATGTTTCTTTCGTATCCCATCGACGTTCATAGCACTTTACTTTTTCTGTTCCTGGTGCGCTCGGTATTACTACAGGGACCCGAATAGATCGATACAGCGTTTTCTGGGCTGGGAACGAGCTGGGAGCGTTTCTGGATGGATCTGCACACTCTGAGAATTTGGAAAGAGCGCGATGGGTTCGGCATAACCTGTCTTGCTGTTTCACCGGCATGCGATGACTCTGTTGTTAGCGTCGACCGCTGCTCCTATAAGTGCATTTGAGGCCGGCAGGTGGCTTTACTTTTCTGTTAGTGTCTTAAACAGTCGAAGACTTTCGACGTTTGAGGTGATGCGGCTGGTGAAAAAGTGTACATGTTCAGAAAAGTTTTGATGGATTTGAAGACGAACGTGGGCGCGGGTGTTGTGGGTAAAACTATGCAAATAGAAGTTTCATAGCCGCTCTCTTCAAATCGTCTTTTACAACTTTACCCGTGGCATTGACTGGCCAGGCGGACATTCCCAACTCCCGAAGAGAGATGACGCCGTGTTCAGGAGCTAGAGCGTAATCCTGCCCCATGTATTTCAAGATTAAGGCTTCGATGTCGTGCCGGGTCGCGAGCTCAACGACGCAATATGGCAGCTCTCCGTACTCAACAGATGGCAGCCCGATCACCTGAGTCTTATGGGTTCACAAAGTCAGAAAAGTGCCGTACATATATATTACGCTGGCTCACCTGTAAATTGAGATGTTCCATGATTGTGGCTTCCAGGCATGCTGGCGTAAGCGGAGTGCCTCCTTTTTTGATTATGTCTTTGCTCCGAGACAAAACATAGACATGGTCGTTCTTGTCAAGTACTGCAATGTCTCCAGTGATCAACCAGGAGTGACCGTCTTCATTGTAGAAGGAGTCCGAATTTTCCCCGTGCAAATAACGTTCGATCATGGCGTCGCCAGAGATATGAAGCTCGCCAGGCTCTCCTCTGGGACGAAGTGCCCCTTTCTCATCGACTATGCGTAGTTTGAAGCCTGCCATGACCTCCCCACAGGAGAGTATGCCTTGGAAGCTGGGCAACGGAGCGGGCACGCCCTTTGGCCAGCCAAAGGCACCGAGCCCTTCGGTCATTCCATGCGATCCACATATTACTGCGTTGGGAAATGTTTCCTGAGTCTTCTGAACTAGACCAGCAGTCGCAACGTCACCACCAACCCAGACTCCGCGAAGTGAGTTGACGGCATTTATTGAGTATCGTGGATTCTTAGCCATCAGGTACATCTGAATAGGCACCAGACCAATGGATGTAGCGCGTGTTGTCTCTATTGCCAGCAAGGTGGCTGCAGGGTTGAAGTACGGAGCTGGTATGACAACAGTACCGCCGCTCTTCCAGACATTGTGGCTCATTCCCCAAGAGATGACGCGAAAGTTGGCACTCTGTACAATTGCGACAGAGTTGGAGTCGAACTTTGAACTACTGTTGTTGGCGGTGCTAGCTAAAAGATTTTTGACTGTGGCTGGGCAGCCTTTTGGTCGGCCAGTTGACGTCCCGCTGGTGAATAGAATTAGTGCAACTCTATCGAGACGATCAGGCTCCGGCTTAGGTACTGGGGAACCAGCACCTCTGACGAGCTCGGCCATCGTCAACCAGTTTCCATCTTTGTGATGATCCATGGTGCTGTTCATGGCCGAGAGGCATAAACCCTTTAGCCCAGAGAAGGCACTGGAGGTCAAGGCATTGTTGACGGCACTCGCACCGTCTGCGTTCTCAACCACAAGCAAGGCTGGTCTCAATCGTTCGAGATAACTGATCAGTTGAGACTTGCGATCCGGCAGCAGCAAGGACGTATCCAAAGGAACAAAGGTGAGGCATCGCAAGGCAGCCACCCATTGAAACAAGGCCCATTCTACACAGCTAGGTAGAATGGTAACAATGATTGAACCTGGGACAACATGTGTTTGGAACGTGTCGGAGTTGGCAATTGAGGCGGCAGCTCGGCGCAGCTGTTCGTAACTCCATCGGAGGCAGTCGACCTTCTCAGCGGCTTCATGAACCCCTCCGCCGTTCGATGCCCCGGCTCCTCCGGGTTGGACAAGTGATGAAAGATGGTGGCGAGGCTGCGTGATTGAGATGATTGCCGGCTTCTGAGCATCTTTCGAGGCTCCATGTTCGAGGAGGGACCAAAGCGAGCCTCCATAGGCGAGTTCGGGCTTTGGACCGCCATCAGTCGCGCTCAAAGTACTCAGACTCATGGTAGAACTAGCACTGCGAGGTGGTAAGGCGAGGGCGAGTATGCCAGATGACTTGTCTCATACGTAAATCAGACTCTCCAGGTTTGTTTTCACCTTTCCCAAGTACTTGATCAAGTACTTCCTTCGGCTTCGCTCCATCTTCCCGAGTCTCATCAAAATTCTTCTGGTATGAGGACTTGATATCGGGAGCTCTTATTACTGTGTACACCTCAGTACTACCTGGGTATCAAAGAGAGTACTACGGAGCCCCAAATTTACCCGCCTGAGGTGGCCGGATGCCAGGGGGTTTCTATTACCCGCCCTCGGCTTGCTTGCCCTCCCGATAGGCGAGAGGGCGGAAGTAAGTTATTTTCTCCCGCCTATGCTACCGAGCTATACGCCGGATGCCAGAATTTACGCTGTCATCTAACGGCGGATAGTAGGTAACCTCCCGCCTACTCGCCCTAGCCTTGCGGGAGTGTTGAGACGCCTGCTACGGAGTATTCTATGTAAACGTTAAGCGACCCCGCCCCTGCCATCTCCCCCGCCTCCTCTGTTGTCTTACCACTCCCGTCCGTATGTACTTAGTAGTCACCACCCTTGATTATTACCGGTGGGAAAAAGACGTGCATCAATACATAGTACGATTATTAAGCTGTAGATCCTAGACCGCCCCACAGCGCCCCGACCCTTGGTTCTACCCGTATACAATCTACACAGTACCACAGTCCACAGTACGGAGTGCTATGTACTCCGTAGTCTCTAGACAACACTTCTACCCGGACAAAATCTACCACAGTCCACAGTACCGAGTACTATGTAGTCTCTAGACAACACTTCGGCCCGGATAAAACCTACCACAGTCTACAGTACCGAGTACTATGTAGTCTCTAGACAACACAGTAGGTCCTGGCCTGGCGTCGTTCAGATCTAGCCGAGGTGGGATCTGAAAAGGTACCGAGTATTGTGGTATGAGCCTCTTCCATGTTCATGGGCAAACGATGCCACGAGTTGACAAAGGAAAGATTGCTACACAGTATGGTGGTGAAATGCCCCAGCGAAGATCGACGATCGTTTCACATGGTCATATCGTATGTCCTAAGAATGCCAGATACATACGGAGAATCCTCTGTCTTCTCAGTACGCCGGCCTCGTGCATACATATGTTGGACATGCTCCACTCCCCGCGTCTCCACCTCTACAAGTACGGATACATCCGACTCATCCTATGCTTTGACTCATCTGCTCCGTCATGGCTTCATCAACAGGGCCTGCACGCCTTACTCGTGTGCTTGTGTTTGGGGACCAGTCCAGCGAAAAGCTTCCTTCCATTCAGAAGATTGTCCGTTCTGCTGCCCACTCTCCAATAGCAAGTAGATGGCTCAAGGACACTACCGAGCTGCTACATACAGAACTCTCCAAGCCCGATCGCTACGAGTATGATGCATGCGCGAGAAACGCAAAGCGCGAGTCTTTACTCACGCTTGCCGAAGAAAACGAGGGTGAGGCTGCACATGGCATGATCTCGGCCGCCATTGCGTGCATAGGGCGTTTGGGAGAGCTACTCATGTCAGTATTTTTCACCACAGTTTTCCAAAAAGTTTCACGGATTGTGGAATCCTGGCCCCCACGTCAGTGAAATCAGCCAAATGATCCTTCTCTGACCGTCAATAGTCATGTCGAGAATGACTCGTCCATTCTGGAAAGGACTGGAGAACCAGTCCAAGTGATTGGCATCTGCACAGGTCAGTATACAAGAGATACAAGCCAGAAGGATCTGGGCTAATACGGTCGCTGATAGGCTTACTTCCTGCTGCGGCGGTGGTCGCAGCAACGGACCTTGAGCATCTTTTCCATCTATCTCTTGAGATCGTGTCCATTACATGCCGACTAACCTACGAGATCTGGGTCCGCATGCAATTGGTCGAGAATGGACGTGAAAGCTGGTCTGAGACTTATGTGGGGCTGGACGAAGAGCAGCTAGATTCTATCCTCGGCCAATTCCATGAACAAGAAGGCATTCCCTACACAAAACGAATTGCCGTCGGAGTCGTCTCGGCAGGCTGGGCTACTCTGTTTGGTTGCCCATCGTCGCTCATGCGATTGAAATCTTTCAGCTCGACTATTAACGATGCGCCGCGCATCAGTACTCTCGCAAAAGGCTGGGTACATACTCCATATCTACCACCACTCAATTTCCACGAGATCCTTGCGGAATCATCATCCATCCTCGGAACGTTGATCGATAGCAATCGATTTATCTTGTCGTCGACCAAGTCAGGCTGCCCATACCAGCATACTCGATTGGGCAATCTCTTGATCGAAATAATGGAAGACATTGTGACAAACAAGATCCAACTCGATCAGTGCATCGAGTCTTGTGCTGGTCGATTAGAGCCGACGTCTAAGATCAGAATCACTGCTTTCGGACCCTCGCATGCGATTGGCACATTGGCAACATCTTTGCAGGCCCGATCTTTGCCTTTTGAGATCGACACGCTGGAAGAGCTTGAAAAGAGGCAAAGCAACGAGGGTCAATCGATTTACACTGACGAGATAGCAATCGTTGGTATGTCTGGACGATTCCCAGGCAGCGACACAATTGAAGGTTTTTGGAAAGATCTAGTGGACGGAAAATGCCAGATTAAAAAGGTACCTGCATACCGTTTTGACGTGGACAGGTGGACGGATCCAACCCTGAAAACCAAGAACTCGACTTCCGCAACTCATGGAGCTTGGCTCGAAAACGCTCATTTGTTTGATAACAGACTTTTCAACATGTCGCCAAGGGAAGCTCGACAAACTGATCCGATACATCGGATGCTGTTGACGTGTAGTTACGAGGCACTTCAAATGGCAGGGTATACGCCCAAAGGTTCTCCCTCGACGGAAGGCAGCCGAGTATCCACATTTTTTGGCCAGCTTTCTGAGGACTGGCACGACATCATTCATCAAAGGGGAGCCGATATATACTATGCCCCAGGAATTGCAAGGGCCTTTGGGCCCAGTCGACTCAACTTCCACTACAAATGGGGAGGAGGATCATACGCGGTTGACTCTGCGTGCGCGAGTTCCATGACAGCCTTGGTCCTGGCCTGTAAATCCTTGAAGAGTGGGGACAGCGACATGGCATTAGCTGGCGGCGGAAGTCTGATGCTAACCCCTGTTCCTTTCTCCGGGCTCAGTAGATCAGGCATGATATCGAGCACGATTGGGTGCAGGGCGTTTCATGATGATGCCGATGGCTATGCCAGAGGGGAGGTGAGCGTAGTCAGTTGATTCTTCAAGGAGACGACTAAATAATATTAGGGTATGGGCGTTTTCGTACTCAAGAGAGTAGCAGATGCGCTTGCCGACAACGACAACATTCTCGGCCTCATCACAGGGGAGAGCCGGGCGTACTCCACCACCACATCTTCCATGACCCATCCAAGCCATGTGCGTTTCTTTCGTCCAACAACCATGTCAAACGACTAATGATCCTTTTGCAGAAATCACAGCAGAAACTGTACAGAGATGTCCTGCAACAGCGGGCCCAAGATCCACTTGATTTCTCTTACGTTGAAATGCATGGAACTGGCAGTAAGTTCTGAACACCTTCAAGGCGAATCCCATGTTCACACAAACTTAGCCCAAGCCGGTGATTTCGAGGAGATGACTTCAGTACTCAACACCTTCGCCAAAGAGCGCGGCAGAGACAACCCATTAACTATAGGCACGGTCAAGGCTGCCATAGGACATTCCGAGGGCGCTGCAGGGTCGATGGCTGTCATGAAAGTTCTTATGATGCTTCAACATAACTTGATACCTCCACAGCCTGGGTGGCCATTCAAAACCAACACACGATTTCCAAATCTGGAACGCCTCAATGCTAGACTGGCCACGAAGGCCCAGCCCTTACGTTCCGCCTCAACCAAGCGACACAAAATCAACATTCTCATCAATGGATTTGATGCCTCTGGCGGTGAAAGCTGCCTTGCTATCCAAGAACCACCAGCACAGCCCACTATCCAACAAGATCCAAGGACGTACCATGTTATCGCGATTTCTGCCAAGACGTGGCCCTCTCTGAGAGCAAACCTTGAGCGACTTCACGATTATTTGAGTCACCATTCGCGGACTGAGTCCAGCCATATGATTGCTCGTCCCAGAATCGAGTTGAGCAATGTTGCGTACACCACAACAGCCCGTCGTATGCATGAGCCTCTTCGCCAAGCCTATGTAGTTAGCTCTACAGAGGAGCTCTTAACTCAAATTCGCACCAACATGAAGGAGATGACCACATCTCGGGCACGGCCGAAAAAAACTAGCTGTGTATTTCTGTTTACAGGCCAAGGCTCCCAATACTCGTCAATGGGCGTCGAGTTGTTCAACGGACATCAGGGCTTCCGTGATCTTCTTCACATGTACGAGAGGATTGCCCAATCACTACATTTACCAGCTTTCATCGACGTTATCACTGACACGACCGGGGATATCTCGCAATTCTCTGCTACTAGCATACAGCTCGCCACAGTAGCCTTGGAGATTGCAATGGCGACTATGATGAAAGAATGGGGAGTGTATCCCACTGCTGTGGTCGGCCATAGCCTTGGAGAATATGCAGCCTTGTGCGTTGCCGGTGTGTTGTCTGTCAGCGACACACTTTATCTCGTTGGCAATCGAGCAGCCCTGATCGAACAAAATCTGGAGCCAAACACTCATTCAATGCTTGCCATGAGTCTAGACCCAGTTTCGGCGGAGGGATACATCGAACGAATGAATTTGACTAGCTGCACTGTCGCATGTCGAAATGGACTTCGTTCTACTGTGGTCAGCGGCACCGTGAGAGAGATCGAGTCGTTGAAAGAAAAGCTGGAACTCGAGAAGCATCGAACATCACTTTTGAGGGTTACCTACGGCTTCCACTCGGAGCAGATGGATCCCATTCTCGAAAAGCTGGACTTACTGGCTTCACGCGTTCAAATCTCGAGGCCTGTTATACCTTTTGTGTCAAGTTTGACTGGCCGACTTGAGCGCGACGCTACCGCTTTCACGGGCTCGTATTTCGCACGACAAGCGCGCGAGTCTGTGAACTTCTCAGGCGCCTTGACAACGCTCAGAGAGACCGTCTTGGGGCCTGAAAATTGTTTGTGGGTGGAGCTGGGACCGTCACCGATTCTCCTAGGCTTAGCAAGCGCTCACTTCGATATACCGAGAGCGAATCTCCTACCCACCATGAGGCCACAGGAGTCCAACTGGTCGACCATCTCTAAAGTACTGAAAGCTGGCTACGAAGCCGGTCTGGATATAAGATGGCCTAGGTTCCACAAATACCATGTCCACTGTCTTCGTCTGCTTCCTTTGCCCACCTACAGCTTCGATTACCAGGATTTTCATATGCCTTGGATTGAATCAAATGACACTTTGACAGCTGTAGATACACTTGATACTCCATCACTAAAGCACACCGGGCTGGCAAGCGCGATTCCTCAATTTCAATCTACCACGTCGGTCCAACGGATGGAAAAGGTGCATGTGCATGCTGATGAGGTCGTGGCGGACTTCAAATCCTCCACATCAGATCCACACTTGCTATCCATCATCCAAGGGCATGTGGTAGACGGAGTGATTATTTGTCCAATGAGTGTCCTTGTGGATATGGCATTCACAGCCTCCCAATATTGCTATCGAAGAATGCATCCGACTCTGGATTCTCCTCAAATGGGACTCTGCGACATCAACATGAGTAGTGCTATCGTCCTGCGCGCCGAATCTGATCCTCCGGACATCGGTATCTCGGTTACGTACCGGTCCTCTACGAAAGACGCCGTTGTTACGTTCACCTCGGCGACAAGTGGAGATACCTGTTCACAAAATACACACGGCACATGTAGAGTCATCTTCGAGGCCTCTACTCCATGGTCGGGCAACCTGGGATCAACAAGTCTGCTCGTACAAACTCGGATTGAGAGTTTACGTGTCCAGGGAGCTACTGGCAAAGCGCATCGGCTCATGAAATCTGTCGTATACAGCCTCTTTGACCAGACGGTAGTCTATGGACCACACTTCCAAGGTATGGAGGAGGTAATCATAGACCACCAATGCAGAGATGCTGTCGCAGAGATCAAGCTCCCACCAATATCAGAGCTCGGATCGTATCAGTTCAATCCGTACTGGACCGACACTTTGACGCATCTCGGAGGCTTTGTCCTCAACTCGGGTTTGAAATTCTCAAAAGACTTGATCTGTATGGCTGTTGGTTTCGATACGTGGCGATCAAAAGCTTCGCTTGCCGCCGGGGATGTCTTCACCGCATACACCACCTTCCGCGATACAGATAACTCCGCTGTGGTCGCTGATTGCTATATCTTCCGCGATGGCGAGCTGGTCCAAGAATTAATGGGATTGAGATTCCAAAAGTTGAAGAAAGTGGTATTCCGGGCCTTGTTTGGCGATGCGTCTGCTCATGCGCGCATAGCTGTTGCTGCGAAGCCCCTCGAGGTTGTTGAAGCGCCAAATCACATCGAAATATTGCCCCAGAACGTGACCCATACCACTTCTGATGGTTCGACGTCGCCTATTGGCTTTCGTAAGAACGGTCCATTGGTGCACAATCCCAGTCCACTCCAAACGAGGCAGTCTCGGAGAGCTTCCATTACGACCTTGGAAAGTTTTGGCTTCCTGCTTTCTGTCGTGGCGAGAGAAACAGGAGCGCAACTCGCCGACATGTCCGACGACACATCTTTTGTCGATATGGGAGTGGATTCATTGATGGCCATCTCCATCATTGCAACGCTGAGAAAAGAGAAAAACCTATCACTTCCGGCAGCTTTCTTTATGAAGCACGATTCAATTGGCGCGGCGAAAGCTGCTTTGAGAGTTGAGCCAGCTCTAGCAACATCGCCGAGCTCAGATTCCGATGGTGAAATCTCAGAACTGCTCGCTCGGAAGCACGATTCAATTGGCGCGGTAAAGGCTGATTTAAGAGTCGATCCAGCTCTAGCAACACCGCCGAGCTCAGATTCCGACGGTGAAATCTCAGAACTGCTCGCTCGGGAGCAGGCCACGAGTGTGAAACGACAATTGTATCCTGGTCGCATCACCAACATCCAGCCATCTCGCTCTGCATCAGCCCACAATCTGTTCTTGGTCGCCGATGACTCCGGCTCAGCCCTCAATTACGTCCACCTAGGAGCCCTGGGCCCCAATATTCGCGCATTGGGGACTGAATTGCAGATTTTCGAACAGGGAATAGACAGCTACTTCCCAGACCTGGAATTGGTCATCGAATCTTACACCAATGCTATACTGTCCAAGCAAGAGAATGGGCCTTTTCTACTTGGAGGCATAGGAACCGGCGCCATCTTCGCATCTGAGGTAGCAAGAAATCTTTTGAAGAAATCCAAGGAGGTGTCTGGGCTGCTACTCATTGATCCAAGGAGGAGCAGCGTAGTTTTAACACGGGAGGCAGGAGGTCCGCGGACACCGATTGTCCCTCGTACCCCACGCACGCCTCGAGAAGTTTCCAAAGCTCACCGGGCTCAGTTGCTGCGCAGAAGTCTGGCAGGCTATTCGCCAACATCGGGCTGGAATTCTCATCCAAAGAAGTTTGTTGTGTTGCTCCCCAAGCCATCGCCATCTTTGCCGTCGTCCGTCACGGCTGAGGAGGTGGATTGGAAGAGCGATTTTCCTGGTGCTGAATATCGCTATGAAGATTTTCAAAGTGGAGCTTTCTTTAAGGTGAGATTGGATTCAATAATTCCATTGTTTGATGGTCTGTGCTAATACTCAGTCTCTTCAGTTCAACGATCAGACACATTTGTGTAGGGATGTCGTTGCGGATATGGCTGCTTGATCCAGGGAGCGCAATCTGGTTGGCGTGATTTCGAGCGATGTTGATCATCCGTTCGTTTGTTTTATCTTGTACAGAAAATTTGCTCCGTCGTTAAAGATTGTTGTCTGTCTGGATGGGAGGAGCTTAATTAGAGAGGGAGAGGTGAGCTGACGGGGTCGGTGGCGCTAAAGAGCAGGATTGGTGTCATGTTAGGCTTTGCAGGAATATATGGAGTTAGGGAACTAGATCACGGCGACGTTTCTTATTCACAACATTGTACTTATTTGTTTGGCCAATCAAAAAGCAAAGTTGAGCCCCTCCAATCAAGCCTTTCAGATATCGTAATTCCATTCATGAATCCGTTTCTCTTTTGGAGTGAAAACGTCTCTCAGAACACTCCCGAATGCATTGCCCTATCGTGTGTGAGCATAAAGTAAAACCCATTGGGAAAAAAAATCGAACTCACATTCTCTGGACTCATGATTGTGAAATGGTTGCCGGGTGTTTTTGTTGACGCCAAGGTCATCCCCGGTAAAAGTGTGCCCCAGCCTTGTGCCCCAAAATCACTGCGTTCTACCAACATGAACCTGCATACTCGCGGACGCAGGTCTATCCCAGTCCTCTCGGCCCCGCCCTTATCGAACACAGGCTGCGCAGCCCAGATGACAAAAACCTTCGTTGAGCAAGACCTCTCGAGGGGTGTTGGAAGATAATGCTCAATAGCCTTGATACTCGCATCAAAGTGATTGAGAAGCCATTGTGGCGCCTTTCCCGAATCCCAATTCCCCATCAAGTTTGCTGAGGCGAGATACAGCACGACCTCGTTGGGCAGCGCCTCGTAGATTGCTCTGCAGGGTGTGTCGATGAGGATCAGCGTGTCTACCTCTTCGCCTCGCTGCTGGAGCAACCTGGTAACCTCGAAGGCGTAGTAGCCACCTGCGCTCCAACCGCCGAGCTTGTAGGGACCTTTTGGCTGGACCTGGATAATCTCCTTGACCCAGATTCTTGCAAGACCTTCTATAGACTGGAACCCATCTGTGTTCTGGAGGAAAGGACTGTTCAAGCCGTAGATGGTTAGGTTTTCCGATAGCAACGGCAGTGTTGCATACGACAAGGCCGAGCCTGATCCATCCGGAAGCAAGAACAAGCGGTCCGGGCTCCGATTCTGGCTTTCTTGGATCGGTATCAGCAGAGGGATGGCGAGACCGGAAACCGGCTTCTTCGATGGGATTTCCTCGGTACTGGCGGATTGCATGGCGATGCCTGGTGTTGTTGTCGTTTGCAATGTGACATAGTCCTCCAGCCTCGCCAGACTAGCCTCTGGACCCAAGAATAGATCTGTGCTGATTTTGATGCCTGTGGCTTCCAGGTACCGAGCCACAATCTCAGTGGCCAAGACAGGTCCAATCCCAAGCTCTTGTATATCCATTGCATCGTCCAGGGATCCCCGCGGGATCTCGCACTGTTCCGAAATGACCCCATGAAGGGTATCGATGAGGGAATCGCGATCCATGATAGCGACTTGTGTTGTAAACCGTGAAACTGCTGGGCAGCTGTTGGTGTATATTTGTTTGAAGCAAGAAGGTGGACATGACGCGGCCACGGCTCGCTGTCCGAATTTCGCTAACAGATATGTGTGGCTAAGTCACTGCGCCTCAGGAGTCTCCCGTGAGCATTGGCCTACAATACGGGTGATCCGAGTTTGAGGGCCGAGTTTGAGGTGTCCGGAGACTATCCGTCCACGGTCCGTGTCTGTCCACGGACCGTGGACACCACGTCAAGATCGGAGGCCGCAGTGTTGCAACGAGATTGATTGGCATTCATTGGCTGGTAGGCTGGTAGGCTGATCGGCATGTGAGTGTCAACAGCGGATGTTACCGATTGATGGATCAGCCCTGCTAAAGGGTTGGCTAGTATCTGGGGAAGGCACAGTGGGGGGGAATAACTATGGAGGCCACCGGTGGCCCCCCTCAGCCTTATTGACCTCGCTTAAAACATCGACTGTATTAGCGTATGTAACGAAGCTCCGTATCTTACTGTAACCGAGCTCGCGAGATACCAATACAATTCTTAGTGTGATTTATGATGTAATATGTACAGGGGGGTACACCAAGTATCTCATATACGCCATTGGTATAGCCTCCCTTAGTATCAATAACTGCCTGAATCCGCTTAGGCATTAAGGCAATAAGCTTCCTCTAGCGTGGAATGCTGCAAATATCCTCCCATTCCCCCTCATAAAATGCAACAATTTCCTCACGGTTTGATGGCCGTGGGAATACAAGTGAAAGACGCCTTTACATCTCAGCCCAGTGACACTCAATCCAATTAAGATCTGGTGAGTTAGGAGGGTGAGGGCAGATGGATAAATTGTTGTTAATCCGCCACTGAACAGCCTTACCACGGTTTGAAAGATCGCTGGATTCTGATGAGAAAAGGTGATAAGAGAGATACATATTGGCAAGGAGATAGGATCTCTTCAGGTACTGAAGTGAAAAGAGAGCGTTTGGTCGATCTCGCGATGATCGAGATTCTTGAGGATCACTTATATAATATCCTGGATGTGGCGGTGATGAGTTAATCCGTATGAGATTACATGTCGGGCCGGCCTAACGTACTTCTCGAACCCCCCTGTACACGCATAAAATGCGCGTACGAGCCTATCAAGAGGTGGCTATACTATAGCCTCCTAAGGGGTGGCCTCCTAAGAGGTAGCCTTCCAAGCCGTCTCAAGCGAAGGACCGGTGCGACTACGACTTAGATTAGAATTATACGTGTGGATTCCTCGTGCAATGCCTCGGCCTAGGTATGTAATAGGGGTCCGCAGTCTCTACACGAAAGAGATACATAGTTCTTTCGAAAAAACAATATCAAATAGACATTAATATAAAGCAGTTACTTCATTTTATTTATTTCATTTCACGTGTACACGAAAGCCGAATTAATACTAATTAGTAGTTATAAGGCGACTATAGATTAGCAAGAAACGACTCTAGCGTACGATATCCCTAATTATTAGGAACTAATCGTATAATAACAACCTTTAGCGTACGATATCCCTAATTATTAGGAACTAATCGTATAATCGACAAGCCCTTCGTACGAACTATATTAGTATAAGGATAAGGGCTAGGGGCCTACCTAGCTAGTAGCCTGGCGCTAGAATCGTTAAAAGCTAAACTAGTCGAAGAAAGCCTAAAAAAGTAAGGTAAGTAGCTAGTAATCTAAGAGGAAGGTCCTAAACCGCTAAAACTACCGATAATTAACGAAATCCGATATAATACTAGACTTACTACTCGTACGATTAAAGGGTATATTCTCCTCGAATCCTAGTACTATATACCGGACTTGATAAAAGGGCCGGACGAAAAGGTCTTAATAACGTATTTTATACGTAAACTCGTAGAATTTAGAGGAGAAGGATACTTAAAAAGAACTCTCCTATCGTCTCTATGAGACGATTTTGGAGGATAGACGTACTATTAATTTAGATTAGTTAATTTAATAGTCGTACGACAAATGTTAAGCCTTTATAAAGAAAGAGGAATCCCGGTTCTAGAATAAGAGAGTACTTTAAAAAGGTTATAAGCCGTACTTAAAGAAGATATCCTACTAACGCCGTCGGTATATTCCGAGATATTATACGTCTCGCACGAAGCCTTAAATACCTCGTAGGTAGTACTATCGGTACTAGTTAAGGATCTAGCTAGCTTTAAGATAGAGCTAATCCCTAACTTTTATACTAATCTAATTAATCTCTATCTAGCGAACTTTAAGTTTTACCTAGATCTCCTACCGTACCTAATATACTAGAATATATCTAGCTACTAGTAGGAACCTAGGACCTAGTCTTAAGTAGACTTCGCGCGAACCTAGTCTTAACTAGACTTCGTGCGAAATAGCTAGCTAAGATAACCCTCGAGATAGCCGTAGAGATCTTAATTATAGTAGCCTTAATTCGGATAAGGAGGGTAAGGAGGAGGAGGAGGTAGACCGCTAAATCCTTATAATAGCGGGTTCGTACGAGATCTAGATAGGAACTAGGGAAGAGAAGGGAGATCGTATAATAGGGGTCGAGGTAGAGGTAATAGGCTACTAGGGCTACTAGGACTACCGCTAGGAGGCGATCTAGAGGACCCCTAGGACCTAGGATATCTATCGGACGAACTAGGATTAACCCCGATTACCTCTTATACGATTATTAACTTCTAGAAAATATAGCGAAAAGAAGACAACTTTACGGGTAAACCGTACGACCTATTCGATAAAAAAGTCAGGCTATTCTAATACTAATACGGCCGACTTAGAATTACCCCTAGCTAATATTATTTTATCTTTTAAGATATCCTAAGCGGTCGCGCGAGAGACTTCTACCTTAATTATATCCTCTCGGACTTACTATAGATATTAATCTATTAGTCTATATTCGTATGATTTAATATAAGGGAGAACTATTCTCTCTACTATACCGAGTAGATAATAATAAGTTAGTCCTAAGTCCTAAAAGAAAATCCCGGTAAGATATACCTAGAAATCCTCTAGATTATACTAGACAAATTCGAGCGGATTTAGAGAGCGTTAGGTATAGCTTTTAGAGATCCTACGTACCTAATTACCGTAGTTATTAAAGCCTATAAAGGCGTACGAGAACTTAAGAGCGCTTTTCTCCGCCCGATTATATCGTACGAAGCTCTTTAAGTAGACCTTAAATTAGCTCTCTAGCTTTATCTTAACCGTAAAGGATCGTATAAAACCTACCTCTAAGAATAAGACTCGGACGAAGCTAACGTTAACTTTATTAATAGAAAGTTCTATAATAATAAGCTACGCTATCTGGCTAAGATCCCTACCGGAAGAAGCCTACCTTTTAGAAAGCCTTAGACACGCCTATAAACGAATTCGTACGAGAAGCGAGAATTTAAACTATATAAATATATCAAGGAGGGCTCCGGCTATTAGGTATATAGTAAAAAAGACTATATCCCGTATAATTATACCGAAGAAGAGAGAGCTAGAGTTAAACGTCAATTCTTTATATACGTAGACGAGTAAGATAAGGAGGAGCCGGACGATAAGATTTATCTCTAAATTATCAACTTATACGAAGGTTCGTACGAATAGGAAGAAGAAAGAGGCGAGTAAGCTACCGCGTATCTTACCTTAGTTACTTTCTACTATCGCGCGATAGGAGAGGATATCTATAGCTAAACTAAACTAGAGAATACAGCCGAGTAGTTTACCCTTATAGACTATTATACTACTATATACTAGGGGGAACTTTAGGATATAGGCGCCGCACGATTCTCTATAGTTAGTAAATACTAAGCTAAGGTATTTCTCCGTGAGAATCCTCACGCGAAGGTAGACTGGATACTAGGTAGCGTAAATATCTTATTTAGCTTAAACGTATCTACCGCTACTATCGGGATAATAGAAATAGAGAACTAGCTCGGACGAGTTACCTATTACGTCCTAAATACTAGGACTCTATTCCTACTTTCTTTATACGATACTGATAGGCTCGGCGCCTACTTTAATAATATAGAAAACGTTATCGTGCGAAGAGACGGGACCTATCTCCTAGTCGTACGGAAATAGGGATATCTATTCTTTAATATTAGCGCTATAGACACAGCTTTTCTAATAGAAACCGAGTTGAGAAGAATTTACCGCCGTTTTAGGCATCTAGTAACGGAGAGGCTATATAAACTTCTCTATCGTACGGGACACGAAGACGTTAAGAGTACGATTCTAGACGAAATTAAGAAAGTTTATAAGGAATATCAATCGTACGATCAAGCTCTAAGAAGATTTAAGTTTAAGATTAAAGACGACTATTATTTCAACTACGAAATTATTATTAACGTGATATATCTAGATAGTAATCAGCTTATTCTATACGTTATAGATATAGCTATATTATTCTAAGCCGCTAAGTTCTTGAAGTTAATATCCGCGCGAGATACCTAGGATGTATTATACGACTACTAGATTAACGTCTACTAAGGGCTACTAGACTACGTTGTGCACGACCTAGGAACTAACTTTAACGCGTAAGAATTCCGAAATTAAGCTAAGATCTTAGGAGTCTCGTGCGAAGAGATACTAGTTAAAGCTTATTACGCTCTAGGGAAAGTAGAGAGATACTATAGACCCCTAAGAAGGGCGTACGAAATCATTTCTAGCGAAATTAGGGATTATATAAGTAAAGAAATAATCCTCTAAATAGCCGTTAAAGCTATAAATAATATAGCTAGACCGGACGGTATTATCTTAACCCTTTTTATCTTTAGCGCGTATCCTAGAATCAACTAGGACTTACCGCTATTATAAGAAATTATAGAACGAGCTAAAGCCGTACGAACGGTAATAAAGGAGCTCCGTAAGATCTTCGCGCGAAGAGATATCTTACGCGTAATTAACTCTAGGGTAGGGCTAATCCTTTTCCTCGGCCTGGGCATGTAACAGGGGTCCGCAGTCTCTGCACGAAAGAGACATATAGTTCTTTCGAACAACAATATTAAAATAGACATCAATATAAAGCAGTTACTTTATTTCATTTATTTCATTTCACGTATACACGAAAGCCGAATTAATACTAATTAGTAGTTATAAGGTAACTATAGATTAGCAAGAAACGACTCTAGCGTATAATATCCCTAATTATTAGGAACTAATCGTATAATCGATAAGCCCTTCGTATAAACTATATTAGTATAAGGATAAGGGCTAGGGGCCTACCTAGCTAGTAGCCCGGCGCTAGAATCGTTAAAAGCTAAACTAGTCGAAGAAAGCCTAAAAAAGTAAGGTAAGTAGCTAGTAATCTAAGAGGAAGGTCCTAAACCGCTAAAACTACCGATAATCGACGAAATCCGATATAATACTAGACTTACTACTCGTACGATTAAAGGGTATATTCTCCTCGAATCCTAGTACTATATACCGGACTTGATAAAAGGGCCGGACGAAAAGGTCTTAATAACGTATTTTATACGTAAACTCGTAGAATTTAGAGGAGAAGGATACTTAAAAAGAACTCTCCTATCGTCTCTATAAGACGATTTTAGAGGATAGACGTACTATTAATTTAGATTAGTTAATTTAATAGTCGTACGACAAATATTAAGCCTTTATAAAGAAAGAGGAATCCCGGTTCTAGAACGAGGGATACGAAGCCTTAAATACCTCGTAGGTAGTACTAGCGGTACTAGTTAAGGATCTAGCTAACTTTAAGATAGAGCTAATCCCTAACTTTCGCGCTAATCTAATTAATCTCTATCTAGCGAACTTTAAGTTTTACCTAGATCTCCTACCGTACCTAATATACTAGAATATATCTAGCTACTAGTAGGAACCTAGGACCTAGTCTTAAGTAGACTTCGCGCGAACCTAGTCTTAACTAGACTTCGTGCGAAATAGCTAGCTAAGATAACCCTCGAGATAGCCGTAGAGATCTTAATTATAGTAGCCTTAATTCGGATAAGGAGGGTAAGGAGGAGGAGGAGGTAGACCGCTAAATCCTTATAATAGCGGGTTCGTACGAGATCTAGATAGGAACTAGGGAAGAGAAGGGAGATCGTATAATAGGGGTCGAGGTAGAGGTAATAGGCTACTAGGGCTACTAGGACTAACGCTAGGAGGCGATCTAGAGGACCCCTAGGACCTAGGATATCTATCGGACGAACTAGGATTAACCCCGATTACCTCTTATACGATTATTAACTTCTAGAAAATATAGCGAAAAGAAGACAACTTTACGGGTAAACCGTACGACCTATTCGATAAAAAAGTCAGGCTATTCTAATACTAATACGGCCGACTTAGAATTACCCCTAGCTAATATTATTTTATCTTTTAAGATATCCTAAGCGGTCGCGCGAGAGACTTCTACCTTAATTATATCCTCTCGGACTTACTATAGATATTAATCTATTAGTCTATATTCGTACGATTTAATATAAGGGAGAACTATTCTCTCTACTATACCGAGTAGATAATAATAAGTTAGTCCTAAGTCCTAAAAGAAAATCCCGGTAAGATATACCTAGAAATCCTCTAGATTATACTAGACAAATTCGAGCGGATTTAGAGAGCGTTAGGTATAGCTTTTAGAGATCCTACGTACCTAATTACCGTAGTTATTAAAGCCTATAAAGGCGTGTAAGAACTTAAGAGCGCTTTTCTCCGCCCGATTATATCGTACGAAGCTCTTTAAGTAGACCTTAAATTAGCTCTCTAGCTTTATCTTAACCGTAAAGGATTATATAAAACCTACCTCTAAGAATAAGACTCGGACGAAGCTAACGTTAACTTTATTAATAGAAAGTTCTATAATAATAAGCTACGCTATCCGGCTAAGATCCCTACCGGAAGAAGCCTACCTTTTAGAAAGCCTTAGACACGCCTATAAACGAATTCGTACGAGAAGCGAGAATTTAAACTATATAAATATATCAAGGAGGGCTCCGGCTATTAGGTATATAGTAAAAAAGACTATATCTCGTATAATTATACCGAAGAAGAGAGAGCTAGAGTTAAACGTCAATTCTTTATATACGTAGACGAGTAAGATAAGGAGGAGCCGGACGATAAGATATATCTCTAAATTATCAACTTATACGAAGGTTCGTACGAATAGGAAGAAGAAAGAGGCGAGTAAGCTACCGCGTATCTTACCTTAGTTACTTTCTACTATCGCGCGATAGGAGAGGATATCTATAGCTAAACTAAACTAGAGAATATAGCCGAGTAGTTTACCCTTATAGACTATTATACTACTATATACTAGGGGGAACTTTGGGATATAGGCGCCGCACGATTCTCTATAGTTAGTAAATACTAAGCTAAGGTATTTCTCCGTAAGAATCCTCGCGCGAAGGTAGACTAGATACTAGGTAGCGTAAATATCTTATTTAGCTTAAACGTATCTACCGCTACTATCGGGATAATAGAAATAGAGAACTAGTTTAGACGAGTTACCTATTACGTCCTAAATACTAGGACTCTATTCCTACTTTCTTTATACGATACTGATAGGCTCGGCGCCTACTTTAATAATATAGAAAACGTTATCGTGCGAAGAGACGGGACCTATCTCCTAGTAGAAATAGGGATATCTATTCTTTAATATCAGCGCTATAGATATAGCTTTTCTAACAGAAACCGAGTTAAGAAGAATTTACCGCCGTTTTAGGTATCTAGTAACGGAGAGGCTATATAAACTTCTCTATCGTACGGGATATAAAGACGTTAAGAGCACGATTCTAGACGAAATTAAGAAAGTTTATAAGGAATATCAATCGTACGATCAAGCTCTAAGAAGATTTAAGTTTAAGATTAAAGACGACTATTATTTCAACTACGAAATTGTTATTAACGTAATATATCTAGATAGTAATTAGCCTATTCTATACGTTATAGATATAGCTATATTATTCTAAGCCGCTAAGTTCTTGAAGTTAATATCCGCGCGAGATACCTAGGATATATTATACGACTACTAGATTAACGTCTACTAAGAGCTACTAGACTACGTTATATACGACCTAGGAACTAACTTTAACGCGTAAGAATTCCGAAATTAAGCTAAGATCTTAGGAGTCTCGTGCGAAGAGATACTAGTTAAAGCTTATTACGCTCTAGGGAAAGTAGAGAGATACTATAGACCCCTAAGAAGGGCGTACGAAATCATTTCTAGCGAAATTAGGGATTATACGAGTAAAGAAATAATCCTCTAAATAGCCGTTAAAGCTATAAATAATATAGCTAGACCGGACGGTATTATCTTAACCCTTTTTATCTTTAGCGCGTATCCTAGAATCAACTAGGACTTACCGCTATTATAAGAAATTATAGAACGAGCTAAAGCCGTATAAACGGTAATAAAGGAGCTCTATAAGATTTTCACGCGAAGAGATATCTTACGCGTAATTAACTCTAGGGTAGGGCTAATCCTTTCGTATATTCTCTCTCTTCTAATTAGGAGTAAGGTTATAGTCTAGAGAGAGAAAAAGGGATAGAAAGAGCCGTACTATCTAGAAGCCGTCTAAGGTAATAATATAGTAGTTTCTCTACTAAGCGGACTAACTAAGTTTCGCGCGACGCAGGTTAAGCTATTCTTTAAGGACGTAGAGGAAACGCCTTAATCGTACGAGGTATAGTTAGATTTAGACTCCGACTTAGAAATTATAGCCCTATTATAACTAGGAGATCGCGCGACTACTCTATCGCTATTATAAGATCGCGCGATAAGCTTAAACTAGGGAGAAGAAGAAGAAGAGATTCGTACGAGTAGGAGGGCACGCCGACTTCTAAAATACCTCTAAGGAGACGACGTAGAACTCTATATAGTCTAAGGGAAACTAGTTACTAAGGATAAAATCGCGCGAGTTATTAGATAATTCCTTAGTAAGAAAGAATAATCTAATATAGAACTCGCTATTTAACTAAGAAAAGATAGTATTATTATAACTCCTAGACCACCGTACGAAGGCTCCTAAATAATAGAGATCGATAACTTAATTAATAGAGATATCTTCGAATTCGTCTTATACGATCCCGTAATCTATACAGATCTTTTTAGCACTAGAATAGTTAATAAGATTAAAGGGAAAGGGATAAGTCTATACGAGAAGTCTAGACTTATCGTATAAGGCTATAATAATAAAGGTAAGAAAGTAATTCTTACCTAGTTACCGACGATCTAGCGAATAAGCTAAAGGTTTATTCTTATCTTAGGCCTAACTTTAATAGTTCTTATTAACGTACGAGGAGAACTACAGGATATTACGTAGGTATATATCTAATCTAAAGACTATCTCTAGAGAAAGATCTTCGCGCGACTACCGAAACAGATTATATACCGGTTTCTAAAGGGGATAATTATATATATTAAAAGAGCTCTCTATAGCCTTACGGAATCCGGATTATATTAGTTTAAAACTTACTATACGTACTATATTGAGAAGCTTGATATAAGAGTCTTATCGTACGATCTATACCTTTTGTTCACGACCTCCGGCCGAGATGTTTTTATAATTATAGGACTCTAAATAGACGATATATTTAGCTTTATCACGGACGTATTCTCTATTAAAGAGGAGGCAGAACTAACTAAAGTAGGGTTTCGCGCGAAAGGAAAGATAACCCTCGCGTAAGACCAACTAGTTGAATTTAATAGAGCCCGTATCTAGCTAGATAATAGAGATATTATTATAGAGTAGAAAGGATAGGCCGACCGTCTCTAAATTATTAACCCTTACGCGAAAGATACCTAATAGTAATACGTCGAGTAGAGAGTAAGAGGGGTATATATTATAGTAATATACTAGCTAGAAGCTACGTACGACCTCTTAATAGCCGCGTAAATCCGAGATCCTAATAAAAAAGAGATTGAGTAACTAAACGCACGAATCTAATAGTAGATTAAGAATAAGATAAGAGGGCTAAGGTATATCCTATTAGACCTTATACGATATAAACTCTTTATCTTTACGGATAGATCTTTCGTAAATAATAAAGACTTAACCTCTTAGCTAGGTTTTATAATTATTCTTACGCAAGAGACCTCTCGTACGGATACGGATTTCGAGATTAAGGGTAATATTATTTACTAGAGCTCGACTAAATATAAAAGAGTTATACGGAGTATACTTAGGAGCGAGCTCTACGGAATAGTAGTAGGTTTTAATAGCGCTATTACTATTTATACGATACTCTAATAGGTTATAGAATACCTTAGACTACTAGTAATCCCGCTCGTTATCTATACGGACTCTAAATCCCTCTATAACTATCTTATACGACTAGGAACAACTAACGAAAAGAGACTTATAATCGATATTATAGCTATTCGCGAATCGTACGAAAATAGAGAGATCTTATATCTTCGCCGTATCGATAGAAGGGATAATCCGGCCGACCTATTTATAAAAAGTAAGCCTAATAACGCTCTAGAAAAGCTAATCTCAATAAATAAGCTACTCGTACGAGTAGAGGCTTTTATAGACCGATCTAAAGATACCGAAATACTTTCGTAGTATATTTGTACGATTTCCTTATAACTCTCATTTTTCTAGATCTTATTTTATTTTACTGTTTTTTTTCGCTTACTTTATACAGAAAGTTTTCATTTTTTTAAAGAATAGTAAGGGGAATTATATCTTTACTTATATTTAGATTATATTTAGATCTCTTTTATATTCGTACGATAGCTATCTCTTATATAGACTTCTACCGTATAAATAAAATCCTTATTATCTAGTATTTATTATCTAGTATTCTCGTACGAAGAGTTTAAGGAACCTACGACCTATCTAGACTACTATTAAGACCTATACTTATAACGGGCTCCGTAGGACTAATATATATAATAAGCGTAAGCTAAACTAGTATAGTTAGTAATTATACGACAACTAAGGAAGTTAGAAGTTAGAATTAAGTTAAGTTTAGAGGCCGTAGTAGTTATAGTTTAGGGGAATATAAAAGAGAAAGATAAGTCTTAGTTAGAGCTTATTAAGTATTAACTACGGGTATGATATAGACCCGTAGCTTTAAGAAAGCTAATTACACGACTCTACCGGGTATCCTATAGGTTATAAAAGTCAGAATACTAAATAATCTACGGCTATATATAGGTAATAGGATAGCCTCGCGCGAATATACTATTATAATTAGCTAGGTTGGAATGTTTTCGCGCGAATATAGCTAGATAAGGCATTATAGTTATTACTAGAGAAAGAAGGGTAACTACGGAGGAATACTATAATCTTATATATTATAAGTATATTTTTAGCGGGTTCTTACCTATTTAAAAAATACCTCTAGTATAGATTCCTCGTATAATACCTCGGCCTAGG